>JAAIXJ010001037.1:118870-153628 GCA_013403705.1 Heliconius hermathena | reverse complement strand
CAGCGTCATTGCCATCTTTTACCATTTTACTGGCAATGACATCGCAATCAATGATGTTTTTACATAAAACACGTTGGAATTTTATAAAAAAACTGCTGCTTATGCAAAAACTGCTGGTTACAGATTTGTTCAAAGTGTCAATATAAAGATATATTAACGTTTGGCGAAACATTTTTAATCGAAAAGTAGTAAATAAGGATATCATCAATGACGATTGATGTGCTAAAATTAGGGGAATCCAATTTAACACTTATTTCTAAATTAAAGCTTCCGTGGCGGCAGTTGCGCCATCGGAAATTAAAGTTCTGCATGCTAACATTATTATAACCCAAAATAAACTGTACGTTAGATAACTTATTTTCGTGGCAATATTTAAAACAAAAGCTCGCTCGATCAATGACTCTATTTTTGTAAACTTTTTTTGTGATCGATTTTTGTGTAGCAACACCTAAATTATTAGCACGTTTTATTATTAAAAACTTTAAGTATGTTTAACTTATTTTAATAAAAATAGCAAAAAATATTAATATATTATAGTTTAATTGCGAAAATTTCTGAAAAGAAATTAGCTAAGAACAAATCTCCAGCTAAAATATTCAATTTTTTTAAGGTTTTTTCTTATAATATGATATATTTTTGTATACACTAAATCATTATACTTGTCTAGACTACTTGTTTATTATTTAGTTAAGTATTTAATACGATATTCATCTTCTTAAAATAATTTACTATTACTAAGTAAGCACAAGGAAATTAAAATTTGAGCGTCTCGGAGAACTGCCAAATGCCTTAACGGCAACGGATTGTCTGAACACTAGGTTCCCTCTGCCTGCTCTGCTGTGTGCGGGATACAGCGTGAAGCTGACTTAATTTGATTCGCTTTATTTTTATTATGTACATATTTATTACACTTGCAGGGAAATAAGAGCTGTTATAGAGAAATTATTTTATTTCTCTTTGTAGGAGTCAAATTATAATTAACAAGAAAAAACATCCGAAGCTTAATGAAACGGCAAATAAGAATATATAAAAATGTTCGTTCGTATTTGCGTATTTTTTTGTGAAATTATCATTAAAGAAATTTTTGGCGTAAATATTTTCACTGGTAAACTTGGCAAAAATTTTGAACACAAACATAAAGACCGAACCGCCTCCGCCATAATGAGCTTAGCTGACGAAGGGAATGTTTGAATTAATAAAAAAAACCGATGTTATGGCAAAGAAATTGCGTTATTTATTGAAATAATATTGAGTTTGAATAATTAATTTGGTAAGAGGTCAAATATTTGATTATTTCAGTTATTCAAGTTACAGGTAAAAAATTAAAGGTAAAAAAAATTTAATATAAAAATTATAGTTAAAAATTAAGCAGTCCGAGTGCGACATTCGTTACGTTTGAGATTCTTCGAGATATTTTATTACCTCCACATACATACGTCGTTGATTGTTTACCCAAAAAATCTATAGCTACAATAAATATTTATATATTAATGAAAACATTTCAAACTTTCTTTTATTTACTCAGTTAAAAATCATATTTAAATTTCTATTAAAAGATAAAAGTTATTTTAAATTCATAATATCTTCAAGTCGTGGCACAGCGACACGAGGTGTGACTGTAAAACCGACTGGTTGTGGGTTCGATCCCCACTCGAGGAGATGAAATATTTACTTAAATTTATATTTCCATTTCTTCGCTCTGGTGTCGAGGTTAAGCGCGGCGTTGAGTTCTGCCACTCAACACGCAATGCCTCCAGAATTCGGCAGAAAGTGGGGAATGGAGTGTCTTAACACTAGGTTCCCTCTGCCTACCCTGCTGTGTGCGGGATACAGCGTGAAGCTGATTTTATAATATCTTCAAAGATTAAATATTCAAATTAAAACTCTCCCGAAATGATAATTAGGTATATGATACCTATTACAATTGTCATCGTTGCGAGTATTGTTAAATAACTTTAACTTATAATGATGAGAGTTTTGATTTCTTGTTATAAAAGTTAAGAGTTAATTAACGTCTGTTACACAAAAGTTAGTAATTGCCTTATATAAAATCTTCGATAAATGTTATATAACGCGATTATATTAATTGATAAATATGGATTTAGTTTTTAATTTCCTCGCTGTGGCAAAAAAACAAAGCGCGGCGTTGAGATCCGCCATCCAATAGACAATGTTTCGGAAGAGCGTCTTGGCACTAGGTTTCATCCTTATTCTGCTATATGAAAAAATACAGGATTGTGTAAGTATATTATATACTTAAACAATCCTGTATTTTTTTCACAACAACAACCATTCTTTCTGTAGTCTTATCAGATATCGTGGAAACCACTAGACAAATATTGTTTTTAAATATATTCAAGAGTATATACAGGCTGGAAGTGTCAGCACCACTTTAAATGAAACCACAGTTTTAACTACTCTATAAAAGCCTAATACAATAATTTTTATATTTTACAAAATCAAAAATGAAAAAGTAATTTTTTCAAACAAAATAAATAATAAAATGATTGTTGTAATTTAAAACGCCATTTGTCAATCACTTATCATAGGATAACCGGCGCACACGCCCTATTCCGAAATCGAGTTGTAGGTATTGGCGGCAAAGTTCAAAGTTAATTAACCTTTAGGAGTATTTTTGTAGTAGATAAGGTAAACACATGTTTACGTTATTGGTATCTATGCATAACTGCGTCACACGAAATACAGGTATGGGTAAGCATCGTAAAATGAAAAAAAAAAATCCTACGTCTAAACTGTTGAGGTATCTTGATTATTTTTTTTAGGTATGGGTTTAAAATATTTTACCCTATATGCTGTTCCCATAAAAGGAGCGCTGATACTTCCACTCTGTATATAAATAAGAAGACCATATACTAAAATCTAATAACCTAGCCTGTAAATCACTTTCAGTAAATGTGACCACAACGACAAAAACACGATATCAACTATAATACATAAACTGAGTCAAATTTTAAACCAGGGGTTCCCATCCTTTTCTTGATTAAGGACCACTTTTATATCATTCTTGGAAGCAGGGACTCCTATGCATGTAGGTATAACAAAAATGAACTGTGATAATCAAACAGAAACTTTGCCTTACCATCCCCAGTCATAAAATTAAAATCGTTCGCGGATCATATTTAGGCTTTTGCGGACCACTGGTGGTCCGCGCACCACTGGTTGGGAACCAGTGTTTTAAACAGTTTTAATGACATTTAAGAGTGTATAAAATAACTGTTTTAAGCAGCATAGAATGAAAACTACATAACTGTAGTATTTGTATAAAATGATGATGTTTGAAAAGGCCGAGCAGCGATTTGTATGTACTAGAATTATGTTTCAAAAGGCTTTAGAGAACCCTTTTTTCTTTACAATTAATATAGTAGATCAGTGTAATAAAATTAAATTATTATTTAATAAACTTAATCAATTAGCCCGCGTTTGGACAGTCCCCTTTATAACACAATTTATTCGACGAATCAATGTCGCGAATGTCTCGCTCTAAATCAATTTCTGTGAAAGATGATATTTAGTTATATAAAAAGTAACTTGGAGCATTTTTTTATTAGGTATTTATATTATTTGTGTTAATTTTTTTGTTTTTATCTTTTTTTAATAATTTTCATTTATATCGAGTCGTGTGTCCGTTCCATTTGATTTATTTGATTGACGTTTTAAAAAGATACTTTTTAATGAAATGGTGTCTAGTAAAATAAATTAAGTTCAATATAATAAAAATCACAGAAAAAGGTTTATTGATTTTAAAATTAGATAAAAAAAAACAGCTTCACGCTGTATCCCGCACACAGCAGGGTAGGCAGAGGGAACATAGTCTTAAGACACTCCATTCATCACTTTTCGCCAAATAATTAGATTATATTTCAAAATATAACATTTTCATGTTTCCTGAGTACCGTAGCACACTAATAAGTGCTCTATCTACTCTGCTTTATTCCATATCAGCTATTATCGTGTTACAGTTAACAGTTTTATTTTTTTTTAATAGTGTATAGCCTATTCTTTAGGGTTTCGTAGCTCAAAAGAAAAACGGAACTCTTATATAATTATTTTGCTGTTTTTCGCATAGACAATTTTCGCAAAGGTGCCTGGAGACTACAATCTGAAATTGTTATCAAATATCCAGGTGACTCCAAGGGCCAGTCTTTTGGGGTATGAATGTAGGTACTGACGTAAATAAAACAAATGTCCGGCATACCACATAAAAAAAAACATTATAAATTTAAGTTTGTCAATTTTATAGGTATTTCTGTTGATCTATAATAAAGAAATTGATACGGAACCTTGCTGGACGAGTCCGTTTGGAACTTGACTGGTGTCTTTATAGCGAACATTAATTATAATTTATATATTTATAAATAAATCAGCTTCACGCTGTATCCCGCACACTGCAGGGTAGGTAGAGGGAACCTAGTTTTAAGACACTCCGTTCCTCACTTTCTGCCGAATTCTGGAGGAATTGCGTGTTGAGAGAAACACCAGAGCGAAGAAATGGAAATATAAATTTAAGTAAATATTTCATCTCCTAGAGTGGGGATCGACCCCACAACCAGTCTGTTTTACAGTCACACTTTGTGCCCCTGCGCCACGACTGGCCTTATATATTTATATATATTTGAATTATATCTTCAAATTGAGATAATGAGACTGAAATTGTATCTATAATTAATGGTTAGTATAAAATTACAAATGTATTATTCTGTCCCAGCGGCCATTCATATAATTAATTTGGGTTGAGAACTATAGGTAAGTTCAAAATTATATTTAAATATTTTAATATATTGAATCACTTAATAAAATCACGTAATACAATGTAGAGTCGCTTTAGAATATATTTTTTAAAGAAAAAAAAGTAAATTTAATACACTATTTCTAATAAGTTTAAACTAACCTATCCCATAAAATTATATTTTCCATATTGGAAGTTTTATAGGAAATGATAATTGGTTGTGAATTTTTTTTCTCAGCATTCCACCAAACCTAAAAATGTAATATTTAATATTAAAATGTATTACATAAACACATCTACAGTCAAATAAATAGATAGACTCGTTTATAACAACTTTTATACATTTTCAGGTAAGTGAATAGTTTAATAGTGTTTAAATTATTACATACAATTATACAATTATATGATGGCTGCAAATAGTTGAAGCATACTGAAAGTGCTTAATTCTGCAAGTCAATTAATCAACGCGACTACTGGAGGTACACATGCGTTAAGCATATGAATTAATGATACGACTACTGGCAATTCTCTGGGGACATATATTGGTATATATTTATTTTGACAAGACAGATGATGCAAGATGCGAGTTCGATTCCCACTCGAGGATATTAAATATTCAATATTTTCATTTCGTCGCTCCGATGTTGAGCGAAGCAAAGCGAGACGTAGATCTGCCACTCAACACCTAATGCCTCAGAATTCGGAATAAAAATGAAATTACGAGCAGAAAGATCGTCTGATGGTAAGTGGTTACCTTCACGCATAACTGTCTCCAACATTACAGGAGTCATGGATGCCTGGCTGGCCTTGAGGGTGACACAACGGTTGAAAGTCTCCAAATTGTAGCGCTTAGGGAAAACCACAGGGAGAAGGATTTCAAATGTTATTAAGCAATTTGCTTATATTTTGGTACAAAAATGTTAGCAGTTTTGATAGCTACAGTACCTTTTCAATTAGATTGAAAGAATAGATTGATTTTATAATAATGCTGTGTAAATACAACAGGTTTTTGCAGTTAATTAAGACTGCCATTCGTTTATATTGTCTTAAAGTATACTATGTATGTCGAAGCATAGTCGTATTTCTAGTGTATAAACACGTGGCTAACTTCCAATCAATAATAACTACCCCCATTTATTTTAATAAGTTGTCAACACGGCGACTCGTAGCATTGTCGCTTGGGCCGTCGAAGCGATAGGAACGCCACGAGACAAAGTACTTGCAAATCACATCTACGTGGTCTTCTTCAACAAGTATAATATGTAAATTTATATGATGCTAGTGAAAAAATTCTAGTTTTTGTATGGTAGGTGAATACATTTAAAGAAAAGTATAATGCAATTTGTTTCTCTTTGAGAAAGTAAGTAGGGCAGTCAAAGGGGGCCTATTGTTAAAACACTTCGTTCCCCACGTTTCGCAGATTTTTTTGAGTCAATGCTGTTGAGTGGCGGAACTCAACGTCGGCCTTTTGACTTGGTGCCAGAGCGAAGAGATGAAAATGGTAATAAATAATAATACATTCCCTTGAGTGAGGATTAAACCCACAACCTATGTGTTACAGTCACACTCTAGTGCTACTGCGCCTCGTCGGCCTCAATACTAGCCTATAATAAGAAAATAACAATATAATATAAAATTCAATACAAATCTTTCATGGATATATTTATATACTGGTCATCTGTCCCAAATAAATCCCTCAATAGGACCTATTTTAATATAACAGACCTTTAAAATAACCTAAATAATTCTGTTTTATCGTATAAAATATTGAACTTTCATTCTATATTATTATGTTATGTTTACAGCGACTACATTAGGCCGGACTTAGTACTTCAGTTTCATAAAAACTTTGACCTATATATATGTTTATTTCAGTACAAATATTAATTTGCCGATGAGATGAGAAGATTTATCGAAAGACTTTAATAAGGCTTGATGTTAATATATTTTATGAGTTAAATCGAAATGTGAGTTCATTTTATTTTGTAGAAATATATTTTGAGGTCAATTAAAATATATATTAATGTTATATTTGAGGCCAGTCATGGCGCAAGGGTACAAAGCATGACTGTAAACTTGACTGGTTGTGGGTTCGTTCCCCACTCGAGGAAATGTAATATTTATTGTAATTTATATTTTAATTTTTTCGCTCTGGTGTTGAGGCAAAGCGCGAGTTCCGCCACTCAACACGCAATAGATCCAGAATTCGGTCGAAAGTGGGGAACGGAGTGTTTCAACGTTAGGTTTATAAATACGGGCCTTAGAATGTGTCATAATAAATCTTTATTAAAAAATAAATAAAATAAATCAGCTTCAAAAATAAATTAAATAAATTTAAATAAATATATATTTGGGAAGTATATTCGGGAAGTATGTTCGGGAAGTATGTTCAGTAGAGATGGAAGATACGAGATGGATGTGGAAAGGCGAATTGCTGCCGGTAACAGGGTGAACGGAGCCTTAGCTGCATTGATGAGACGGCGAAACGTCAGCACAACTGCGCGTTTGGCCGTACACAATGCAGTGTTGGTACCGACGCTGTTATACGGCAGCGAAACGTGGGTATTACAGAAGAAGAATGAAAGAAAGATGAATGCTGTGGAGATGCGATCTCTTCGTAGGATATGCGGAGTCAGCTTAGCTGATCGAATCCGCAATGAAGAGGTACACAGAATGGCAGGTACTAGCGAGGATGTCACGGTGAGAATGAAGAAGAACGTGCTCAGCTGGTTTGGGCACGTCGAACGAATGAGTGATGAAAGAATGGCAAAAAAGATTTATGATGGAAAAGTGAGCGGTAAGAGAGGTAGGGGGAGACCTCGGTTGACCTTCGAAAACACAGTATCAAAGATACTGGAGGAAGGTCACGTAAAAAGCATGAGGACCCCCCGAAGGGCATGTATGAAGAGGTTGATGACAGTGGACGAGGCGAAAGAGGTATGTAGAGACCGTAGCGTTTGGCGCTCCGTTCTCTCTGACTACCCCGCTAGGGATAAAGCGTGAAGCTAAGTTAAGTTTTCATCTCCTCGACTGAGGATCGAACCCACAACCAGTCGGTTTTACAGTCACACTTTGTGCCCCTGCGCCATGACTGGCCTCAAATAACTCTTTATTAAGAAATTCTATTAGACCACGGGGAGGGTGCTGCAGGTAAAAGCTAGGTATAATTATAAATCATTTCTGTGTATCTAATCTACATTGAAATTCAAAGCAAATATACAAATATTTTTTACGTAATTAAACATTTCCAAATGAGTTTTAAATGAAGCTGAAAATTTTATTGATCAAAGCGTAAACGATTAGAGCGGATGTATCCATTTAAAATTATCATACATAATAATATGTACATGAATTTAAATGAATAACATTTAGAATATTTATCATTTTAATAAATTGGTTGTTCAAAATTAGTTTTGTGGTTTTAGTAAATGTAATTTGTATTTGCCGTGATTATTATAACGATTTTAAGTGATCAACACAAGTAAGAAGTCGTGGCGCAAGGGAACAAAGGCGACTGGTTGTGGGTTCGATCCCACTCGATTAAATGAATTTAAAATTTATAGACATATTTCCATGTTCTTCGCTCTGGTCTTCAAGTAAAGCGCGGCGTCAAGTTCTGCCACTCAACACGCAATGCCTCCAAAAATTCGACGGAAAGTGGGCAACGGTGTGTTACTACACTAGGTTCCCTCTGTCTACCCCGTTGTGTGCGGGATACAGCGTGAAGCTGGTTTATTATTTTTTTCATTTTAGTTAACCTAATAGGATATTTTTTTTATCTGTCTGTCTAGTCAAAGTATCGAGTTGAAATTAATATCAAATATTCAGGTCTACAGGCCCGTGGATTACAGAAAAAATCTAACTTGTAAGTCAACCAAATCATAGAAAAAGTGACCTAAAATAATGAAAGTGGTATGGAATCCTCAGTGGGCCGGCTCGCAACTGACCGATTTTTATTATTGAGAACCAAACGATATTTTTTTCCAATCTTCACTTTTCGCCCATTTGGAGATATTTTATGACTTCAAATGGTCGTAAAAATGAGATTAATCATAATTTATCGTAATCGTATAGTGTTGTAGATTTTTTTTATTGTATTTATTTAGTTAGCTAAAGTTCTAATCTGCACCATGTGCAAAGATAATAAACAGATTACTACTACTTTTTTTAGTTAGAAAAAGTAGGCATCTCAAACTAACATTTAGGTTGGCTTAGCTTAGCAATTTGCTACATATTTAAATACCATAAAATAAATATTAATTCAACTACGTATTCATAGATATAATTGTGCAAAATCGTGTTTGTCTGTTTTATATAAGTTGCGTGATATACTAGAGAAATTTAATATTTTCTAAAAATTGTATTCAACGTGTTGAATGTACATTTGTCAATGAAAAAACTGAATTTGAAGTGGACACCATGCTCACTGACAGTTGATTAAATAACAATTGGAAACAACAACCCGTCAACTGTTCTTAGACAAGGTTCTGTTCAATAAATGACAGCTTTCACGTTAATGTGGGACAGTGGATGAGACTTGCATTTCTCTCAAGTTGAAAAATTAAAATAACTGAAACAAACATTAATATTAAGATTGTTAATTAACTTTGCCGATCGATCAACCCATTTCATAATGTTGCTAAAATGTTAACCTTAAAGCTATATTTTTTTTTATATAATGATTTTTTAAGTTTCAGTTTTGTATCGCACACACAGTATGGTAGACAGAGGGATCCTAATGTTCAGATACTCCGTTATAGATTTTCCGCCGAGTTATGAAGGCATTGCGTGTTTAGTGGCAAAACCCATCACTGGGCTTTGCCTCGATAGCAGAGCAAAAATAACGAAATATTAAATATTTCATGTCCTCGAGTGGAAATCGAACCCACAAGCTGAGTCTAAGTCATTCGCTTATGCCTCTGCGCCACGACTAGCCTCAAATGAATCATTAATAATACAGTAGAACCTATAGTAAACATATCTTTGCTCTTACGCTTTATCACAACGGAGCTTACAAATGCATGGCGGATGCTGAAATCTGAATAGTCCAGATGATTGATATTCTATAGTGTCATGGGGATGATCGATGTTGCTATAACGTTAGCGTTACTATGATTTAGCAGAATAACTGATGTGTCCAGATATAGTGTTCTATATATCTATAGTAAATGCTCATCCGTGAGTTATATTCCATACTCAGCTTCACGCATCCCAGCAGTAGGCAGAGGCAACCTATTGTAAAGACTGTCCGTCATCCACTGTCCGCTATATTTTCGAGGCATCGCGCGTTGACAGGTGGAACTCAATGCCGCAATGTTTTCCCTGGTACCAGAGCGGAGAAATGAAAACATTAATTTCCGTGTGAGAATCGAACCCACAACAGTCGTCCTGTTACAGTCACTCGCTTGTGGCAATTCTTAAAAAATTGTAAAATGCAAAAACACAATGGCCACATTGAATTCAATATATTAACATACTTGTTTTATATATCACTATTAAGTATATATACATACATATATATTGAACAGGCTTGCGTTTGACCGCATCAAGCCTGATGAGTGTTGATGCGGTCTACGGCGGTGCATGTTTGCCTAGTAAGTACCTATTGCCTCTGTTTTTGGAGACCGCTACATTGGGTAGTAATATCTTTTTATATTGTTATTTATACCCTGCTATGTGCGGGATGGAGCAAGACTATATTTAAAAAAAATAAGGGAAAGCGCGTAGACGAGTTTTCCACCACTCTATACACAATATCGTAAATTGGGTGCAACATGGTTGATTAATTGGTTGTTTAAAGCTACAAACAAAATTTTTAAGCATCCGTTTCCGTGTTTGGTCTTTGAGTTCGAATAACGAAATATTAAAAAAAAGTAATAAAAAGTGTAGACTTTGCTTGGCTCGAATACAAAAAATGTGAATTTATAAAAATAGCTATTATAAACTGAAACAATAAACTCGTTTAAACTTAAGTTGTTATGAAGCTTTAGATAAAATAATTAATGTGATATTACGTATAGTTTCGTGGCATGATATGATAGTAGCAATATAAGATTCCAAAATTTGAAGGCGCTCTGACCACTAAGCTTAGTGCTTAGTGGTCAGAGCGCCTGGTCGGTTTCCAGGAGGCGCGGGTTCGAGTCCCGCTGCGTTCAAATTTTTATACGTTTTCTAAATAAGTATTTTTCTTTCCTAAGTGTGAAATAACACTTTAAAAATGTTTAAAAATATTCCATAACTTGTTTTCCTTAAAAAAATATATTTATTTTTTTGCTTTGCTTGATTTGGCACTTGGTGCCTTATTATTATTCTGTCTATATTTTTTTTTATCTTTGTTTACCCAATGTGGGAAGACTGTATTACTTCACAAATCATTCCGAAGAGAGAGAAACCGAACTCAAGACCATTTCATATGTAAATTCTTCCTTTGCTCTCTTTTAAAATTATATATTATATTATATTATCTATAAATATATATTTTTAAATTCAATACTATTGAAATACAAATTTTATATTCGGTTTATCTAAAATTTTATTGCGTTGATAACTTGTCAGGTTATAAAAGTGCCAAACATAAAATCATATATAAAAATGCTAATATCATAACGACATGAACGCAATCATGTTATTTATTTAAAATATTTAAAGTTATTTTTATATCAAATCTAAAAATAAAAATTTAAATAACATCCTTTCTTTGGCCCAGAATATAAAGAGATGAATGAGAGAAATGGTATGATTTAATAGACTCAGGTACATCATTCCCTCACTGAAAATTCTGTCAGTTCTGGCAATCTGGGAGCCGAGTTATTCAAAATATAGTCATTTAAAATATAATCGATTTTAATCGATTGAAATAAATTTCTTTTTATTTTTTAGTTATTCATTGATAATTTCTTTACTTATACTGTAATTATAAGCACTAATTACAATTAACAAATATTTTACTTTCTTAGTACTGTAATCGATTATTTGTATCGATTAAGGATCTAAAACTATATTTCTCATTTATCTTCGCTTCCAGATTGTCAATTGTGCTGACTTACGTTCTTACATTCTGAAATTGAAAATTAATTACCAATTTTTTTATTAGACCATATTGAGATATGAGACTCTTATATATACTCTTATATATAGATAGAGACTCTTTACATTTGGGCCCAAGATTTCCCGTCTCTTTTAAATGTATTGTTTTCATTAAGCTGACACAATTACTCTTAAAAAAATAATATTCATTTAACAATTTTTTTACAGCATAGGTATCTATAGCAAGATCGGCAGAGTGAACATTGTGTTTAGACATTCCGTTTTCAACTGTTCCTTTCTCCTTGATAAGTATTGGAACTCAATGCCGCATTTTTTGTCTAACAGACATGTATTGAAAAAAAAATATTTGTAAAAACAAAAACCCCGACTGCATAAAACTAAAAAGAAAATAAACAAGTCCAATAGTTTATTAGGATTAACAGTCGGGACCTCTTTAAATTATGCGGGGTTCCTGGTAAAAATTTTATTGATTGAAGAATTACTTATCGGTCACGACTGTTAATCCTAATAAACTATTGGACTTGTTTTTTTTCTTTTTAATTTTATGCAGTCGGGGTTTTTGTTTTTACAAATATTTTTTTTATTTTTCACTTTTGTGTTAGGATTCATCATGGTAATGATAATCATGATATATCTTTTTGAAATCTTCGTATTGAGTTCTTGAATTTGAGACCCATATTGTGGTATTCGAAATGATTTTTTTTTTCACTAAGTCCAATGGCGTCCCACAGCTGTTTTTATTTAACGTCACTTATCTAAGAACACTTGGGCTGCTAATACAAATCTAACGATACCTCAATTATGTAAATCCGTTCAGCGGTTCTGGAGATATGAGGTAATAAAGAATAATACATACAAGATACGCGCGAAAAACATAACCCTTCCTTAGCAGTCGGGAATAATATATTCCCACGAGTGCGGACCGCATCTGTAGACGTTGTTTAACTGTGTCACGACGGCGTACATTTTCTGAATATTTTCTTATCTTTGCTCTCTTAGCTTCACGCTGTATTCTTAGCGTAGTCAGAAAGAACGGAGCGCCAAACGCTACGGTGACGCTACGGTTGTTATTGTTCTCAATACTGATTAATATCGTTTTGAGGCCAGTCGTGGCACAGCGGCACGAGGTGTGACTGTAAAACCGACTGGTTGTGGGTCCGATCCCCACTCGAAGAGATGAAATATTTACTTAAATTTATATTTCCATTTCTTCGCTCTGGTGTCGAGGTTAAGCGTGGCGATGAGTTCTGCCACTCAACATGCAATGCCTCCAGAATTCGCCAGAAAGTGGGGAACGGAGTGTCTTAACACTAGGTTCCCTCTGTCTACCCTGCTGTGTGCCGGATACAGCGTGAAGCTGATGATTTGACTGTACATTTACACTAGGTTCCCTGGTTACATCTGCCTTCAGTGCTATGTGCAGGATGTAGCGTGAAACTAAAAAGAATTGTAGATAATACTACCATGCTATTGTAGGTACATCTTACATCTTAAAATATCATAGCAGTATTACTTATATTTCTTTTCAGCGTCACACCATTTCCAGTATATAGCAGTGAATGCAGATGCTTGCTTGACACTTACCCTAGTAAGAAGAAACCTGGTGTTGAGATACTCCGTTGCGCTCCGTTGACACCAGAGCGATGAAATGGAAATATAAATTTAAATTAATATTATATTTCTTCAAGCGGGGAACGAACCCACAACCAGAGGCGCTTACAGTCACACTTTGTGCCCCTGCGTCACTACTGACCTCATTATTACCTTTTTTTTCAAAACCATTGTTAAATCAATTACATATTGTATAAAAATTTATTACTTTTTTTATTGTAATCTTATTGTATTTATCTATTGATAAATTGTTTAGGCACTTATCAGATAATACTTTCGTTACACTGTAATTAATCATAACCCTGCCTCTCATCAATTTCTGCACGACAACTGGCCATTAGCTACGATTAAATGATAATCGCAGATCAAAAAAACTGATATTGCTTGGATATATATTTCTTAATAGAATATTATTAGAAATCAGAAGCGGTAAATATAAATAATAAAATAATTTATGGTGGTGTGAATTGAATATAATTGTAAACTATCCTGAAATAACATTTAGTCACTTTAATAAAAAATAAAAAATAAAAATACTAAATTACTAACAATTTAACAAAGATGACAAATATAATAGAATAGATTGAACTCACAGTATCGACACCAACCAAACGATGACAGACTCGCAAATTAGGTTGTTCACGACTGAACGTTTTTTTACATATGTAGGAATGGTAGTGATGGGTATCGATACCGATTGAATAAAGGAATAGTACAGTAGCCTTATTCCTGACATACATCGTGTGCGGCCGGAATGAAAGTTTCAAGTGTAAAACGACGTCTACGTATTTGACCTGGGATTCCCAGGGGATAGGTTTGCCTTTTAGATAAATAGTAGAGACGGTCTCGTAAGGCTTACGAGGAAAGACGACGGCTACGCTTTTCTTCGGGTTAACCGGGTCGATATGACATGGATACCTCCAAAAAGCGCGTCTATCTCCACCTTAAAGGTCGGCAACGCGTAGCTTCTCTGCTGTTGCACGGGATCGTGGGCGGCGGTAATCACTTACCATCAGGTGAACCGAACGCTCGTTTGCCCTGTCTTTTCCTAAAGAAAACCCGAACCGAACGGGCAGACGATGTAGATAGATTTTTGTACATTTTCATACATTTTCCATTTATTGTTAATTTTTATGTGCTTATTTGCTGTTTGTTATTAATTCATATAATATTTTTCTTTCGTTCTTTTCGCTTATTAAGTTAAAACATACTATTTTGCTTATTGGAGTAATAGATTAGTTTTTTTTAAACGTTGGTTAGCTGAATTTGTGTTTTTTTCTGGTATTATATTTCGTGTTACTTTTAATTTGAATATTTTTAAATATTTATTTTACTTTGTTAATATTGATAGTTTAGCTGGATTTGTTCTTTTTTATTAATAATTTCTTTTGGTAATGTTTATTATACTCATTATTTTTTGTTCATTTTAATTACTTAGGTATTTTAACAAATATTCAAAATTTCCATAAATTAGGTTTACTTATTACTTTGTATTAATTTTAAATAGTCATCGGTATTATTTTTAATATTAAGAATTTCCTTAATTTACTGATATAAAGAATTTCATATCATTATATTGGCACCAAGCCGAACACTCAACACGCAATGCCTCAAAGAAGTCGGCAGAAAGTGGAGAACGGAGTGTCCTCTGCCTACCCTGCCGTCTGCGGGATCGTGCAGCGTGATACTGAAGAATTTTATTTCCCTTACTTATGTCTACTTATTGCTCTTTTTCGACTTATTTTGATAACTTAGGCTTATATTTTCTATCCTATTGAAAACTGAAAATAGTTTCATAAATATATTTAATAAAGTTTCGCATAGATTACACGGGCGAAGCCGGGCGGATCCGCTAGTAATAAATATAGTAGACCGAGGTGAATCGGTTCAATGGGTGAATCGGATCAATAAGAAATTCGGTGATATTTTAACGATACGATATATAACGATAACGTGAAACAAATAACTGAAACGTCTAGTATCTTACTTTGCTCTCTCCCATCTTTATTACTAATCAACGGTAGTTTTTTGATTAGTTGTTTACATCAGTGCCAGTGCTGCTCGACAGCGATTCAGGTTGTTTGGGTGTGTTACATTTTTGGCACTCATCTAAAGTACTTATAATTTCATTATATAATTCTAAGGATCTATGTTAAAACTTTGAGTTATATCTTATATTGATTAGAAAAGGGCCTATTTTGAAATATATTTTAGTATAATATGATAGGTAAAAACACAAAATTTATTTAAAAAATCTTTAATATGGGGTTATTCGGATCATTTTATCGGGAGCGAAGTGGATCATGTTTTTAAAATATGTTATTTCATATTTAAGGCAAATACTTTTTTTTTTATTTCATTGTAGACAGTTCGTACGTACAAAAAAATAAGAGAAATGAGGAAGAGTGGTCCTAAGAAAAAAGCCGCAAATAAAGTCTTGGTCAAAAAGCTGCTGAGATTTACAATTTACCATACACAAGCTTACAAAGAAGAGTTACTATTTCCAAAAGTGTCATTAAGATACTCGTACATGGTGGACAGCCATTATTGGATGAGAACACTGAGACGATTTTACCACAATTTGTACTGTAACGAGACTCATCTACGGAATAGTACTTAAAGTGGTTTGTAAAATGCGTTTGAATTCGCAGATCGTCAAAACATTAAACAAAAATTCAATAGAGAAGTTGTAATGGCTTGTCAAGATTGATTCCTTATGATAGGATTCAGTGCCCTAGATGAGAAGAATGGTGCTACGAAAATGTGCCGATATGGGAGGTAGAAAAGGTCAGTATATGTATGTATGATTTGTGAATTAGTCATTAATATTGATCTCATTATTATATACATTCGTATATATTTTTGTCTTCTGGGTTTTGTGTTAATTATTTAGAGAAATTGAATGAATAATTTAAGTTTTGTTATGTTTTTATTTAGCTAGAATGTTAATGATTACGATTTAACAAATTAAAGTTTCATATAGTATGTTTTGGTATGATTTTCATATTCTCAAAAAAAATACCGATTCGCCTCGGTCTACCTTATACAATAAGATAATATATCTTTTGTATTTGTTATAATAGAAATAAAGTAAAATTCTAATTCTACAATTTAATTAAAAAATATTTGTTTCTTAATAATTACGAGAAATGTAAATTCTTATGTATCGCTTAGAGATTTTTATTCTATTTTACTTCGCGTTAAGGGCTGTTATAGTAGTAATTTATAAGAAAAACAAATAGCAATTAGCGCTTTATGGATTCAACGTCCTGAAAAGAAGCGAAAATTCTTTCAGGGCAGTTCGGCCTTTCCTTTTAACAGATTAAATAAGGTATACTTAGAGATTGCAAATATTCTTTTTAAAATAAACTTACTGCGAATTGGGTCAATATTTTCTCTCTTAATGAAAAGAAAATATTTTTATGCGAGAATATTTAACTGCAATTAGCATAATTAATAAATAAGAGTAGTTAACTAAGTTTAATGAAAAAATATTATTAAATGTTTTAACCCTACATTTTATTCGGTATTCAGACACATGTGGCACAACGAATACAATTGCGTGAAGCTGATTGTGAAAGACTGTGTGGAGTGGTCTACTTCCAACTCTTGACTGCTGAACAAAATTTTATAGACTTCACAAGAATTTGGTACCAGCAAATAAAACTAAGTGATTTGAGTAATTGTTTAAAGCAGTTTGTGATAGATAAAGGCAGTTGTGCGGGAATGCTTATGCAAGTACTGGTGTTAAGTCATATCTACTGTGACTGTGGCTTGTATAAAAAGTAACGCAGCAGAATATTTGATACTTTTTTTCGTATCAATAAAACGTTTCCTAATAAATAACGATAAATGTCGGATCTGAGAAAAGATAAAAAATGAAACAGTTATTAAAATATACATATGTAAGCTTTGTATACTGTATGTTGTGTACGTGGACTAATGTACATGTATGATGTGGCACTAAAAAGAATAATAATGACAGCGGACTTAAGATGGAGATTTTAAGCATGCTTGTCAAGTAATTTAATTCTTATTTCTCATTGTCTGAAACTACAAAATATTGGAAGTAAAAACCTTTAATTGTCGATTTTTCTATTTTAGGTTAGTAGATAACAATTCACGATGTGAATATTTGATCTTAATTAATTAGAATGTTTAATTTTATAATAACATTAAATTTTTCTATTTTAGATAAATACAATTGTGTGTTATTTAGTCCGGTATCATCCAACATATTATACATATATTTATATTGCATGCCAAAATTAGATCACGTAAAAACGCGGAAATGTATAGCTAGATTGATGATGGATGTGATGCTAAGGAACGTGCATGAAATAAAATATGCAATACTAAATAGTAGACAGAACAACAGCAGTAGGATGTCATAAATGTTAAATGTTTAGCAAAAGGAAAATTAAATTTTGTTTTTGTATGTAAAACTTTTTTTGTTATTTTTGTATGTAAAACTTTAAAAAGATCATTCAAATAAGAATCCAACTCTTATACCGAAAGTTCCTTACCAATTTCAGGATTGTATGTAAAATTTATAAAAGTTGACAAACTTAATTTTGCGGACAGTTTTGATTAGCTGGCTAATTTTACAAAATGTCGCAAAAATGATGCATAAACACTTGTATCTTAGAAGATTTTTTTTTTGTGTTTTGAGATTCAGATCAGATCTAAAATTTTGATATTAAATTCTGATTGAAACTTCCAAGAAATCTAGAGATAAATGCTCTAACAGACGGACAACAAAGTGATCTTATAAGGGTTCCTTTTTTTTTCTTTTGAAATATGAAACTGTTACGCGGAAAGAAATTGAAGACTACAAGGCTACATATGTAGAAACATGTATTATACAATGTGTATTAATAATAATTATGATAATGATATACATTTATCTGTTATTATGTAGAAAGCAATCTCATAAACATGGAATACGAAACTGCGGGCATCTTCAAGTTTCGTGTACATATAATATATATATTTTTTAGTCTTGGCTAATGATTTTTAAAAGTGTTTATAAATGTATACCAAAGAGTTATTCAGCTTCCAGAAGGCAAGAGTTCGAGTCCTGCTACGTTCAAAATTTGGCAAATTTGTGGAATGGCACTTAAAATAATGTTAAAAATACCAAAGAGTTGTCTATAATAAAGGATCGTAAATGATAAAATAATAATGGAGAAAATTTTAAGATTTTATAAACCGGATGGTGGATAAAATTTGTTGACAAAATTCAATATAAATCATGTGCTGAACGGCTTGTACAATTTATTTTGCGTCATAATAACAATATTATTAGTGCACAGCTTATTGGTTCACAAAATTCAAAAATGCTTTATTAAAAATATAGGTGCCTTATAAATCGAAAATTGAGTTGTCGATTATTTTTTTTAGATGTTCAGCTTTTTCAGCGATTTTGGATAACGGCATACTTATAATACTGTTTCTGTAAATTAGGTGATACGTTAAAATATTGGGACGTTACTTTGATACTTCGATAATCTTTTTTTTATCTGTTAAGCTTTTTCTCATAGAGATTTTAGACAAAGGCATACTGTTTCTGTAAATTAGATTAGATTATAATAGATTAGAAAGTTAAAATATTGGAACGCTACTTTGATAGTAGAGGACAATTTTTGAGAAAAAAATAAGTTGGATTTAGTTGGTGAATTAGCGGTTGACAACATAATAATCAGCCACATTTTGTTATTAATCAAATGATTTATTTGGTGGTGTTCTAAAAACACTGTGAAATTGCCAAATTTCACAATACTTTTGCTTTTACAAAACTGAACAGTATTAAATTATTTCTAGCTTTCCGATTTTTTCGGGGAAAACAAGCGCTACTTTAGCAGATTTCCTTTTTCTGTAGGTTTGACATATTCAGATGTTTCGATAAATTAAAGAGAAATACACCTTTACAGAAATTATTTCTAGCTTCTATTCTCTGAAGGTACTTAAAATTGATTGCACTGTTATTTTCTCGTGCAAATGTAAATGACAAAAGACGTTGTAGTTGTCAATTTACCGTTTGGTTACATTTTAGTAAGACACGTTTGATGTCGCTGGTCCATAGCTTGAGGGGCTTCAGAACATAACTTCACCACTGAAGCGCTTGATTGGTACTAGCCCTAATATATGCAAAGGCTGAAGGTATCACAATGATTTTATAATTGCATAATATGTAGATAGAACAGATTACGAAACACCAACACGAAATTAATTATACTAATTTTTAAAATAAAAATAAATACATCCGTTTTTATAATACGCACGTTTCCATCGATTTAGAGACACTTCGCACTGGGTGGTGGAAGCTGATATTGTAGTTTTATTAGGTCGAGCTGTAACTAAGTAACTATGTAATAAAATCTAAGAAATTGAATTTAGTCCACTTTTAATAATTATTATAAAAATAAATTAAATTAGCTTCACGCTGTATCCCGCACACAGCAGGGTAGGCAGAGGGAACCTAGTGTTCATACACTCTGTTCCCCACTTTCTGCCGAACTTTGGAGGCATTGCGTGTTGAGTGGTAGAACTCAACGCCGCGCTTTGCCTCGACACCAGAGCGAAGAAATGGAAATATAAATTTAAGTAAATAATATAATAATATAATTATATAATATAATTATATAATATAATTATATTATCATGAAACTTAATATGGTGTCATCAAGCTGGTCTTGTCATGGAGTCAGGACATGGATAGTGGAACTCTGCAGAGGTTACTAATAAACCACTCACCCAACAATAGAGTTTAGATTCATATTTCTTTTTCGTAGCACTTATAGCACTTTATGTAGAAAAGCGTTTTATTTAATTTATTTTTAATATATAATTTGATATACAAGTGATAGAGACTTTTAAATTATATTTAAAAACGCTTTCATTTAATATATTCCATAAAAAAATCCGATCACCAACAGGTACTACCCTACCACAATATTTGAATTGCGGATTTTAAAAAATCTAATACATACTTACCTACTTTATAATCTACGTGATACGTGTACAAATTTTATGTTCTCTTTTTAGTGTTTCATTTAAATAAACTTTCTATGATAAATCTCTACGTGACTATTATTTTAACTCGATATTTGGTTAACATTAAGCATTTATCAGAAAGTCACGCCTCATTGGTTTTATGCGCAGTTTACTTTGTGACCTCTAGTACTGAAACGAATGTCAATATTTGAATGTTTTCTTAATATTTTTTAAACTTAATACTGTGTAAGATTTGTGAAAATCTTATTTTTACACGATTTAAATGTTTCAATTGTATTTTACATTCAGACTGGTACACATCAGACTCTAAAAATGACAATCCACGGGGAGTGTTTCGATTACGCGGAGGCAGTTGTAAGCTAACGAATAAATAAGTTATCTTTGACACGCATATGACGCTTGTGGGTTTGATTCTCATTAGAGAGAATTTATTATCTTATTTTCCTCGTTCAGGTGACAAGACAAGCGCGACGTTGAGCTCTGCCACTCAACACGCAATGTCTCCAAAATGGGGCAAAACATTGGTAAGGTAATGTTTTAATATTAGGTTCCTTCTGCCTTCTTTGCTATACTCAGGATACAGTCTGAAGCCAAAAAATATATTATTAATAGAACTATATATGCTAATAATATTTCAAAATCTATAAACATAGCTATGTGTACTTTTATTTTGTGAAACGTGCCCTCAGATATCGTAAAGGTATTGAACAAGAAAATTGAAAAACGAGCCCGGTTTAATGGGACATGTACCAACCGCTCTCATTCGCAAATATTTGGTCAGTATATTATCTTAATGTTTATTAGAAAATGTATGAAGCTCTTACGATAATATTACTATTATCAACAGAAAACATCTAATGGACGTTAATTTTATATTTTATACTTCTATGACGTGACGTTATACCTTTGTCGCATTAGAAAAGGAAAATAAAAACCATTTAAATAACCGAGGCCAGTCGTGGCGCAGCGGCACGAAGTGTGACTGTGAAACCGACTGGTTGTGGGTTCGATCCCCACTTGAGGAGATGAAATATTTACTTAAATTTATATTTCCATTTCTTCACTCTGGTGTCGAGGTTAAGCGCGGCGTTGAGTTCTGCCACTCAACACGCAATGCCTCCAGAATTGCGCGGAAAGTGGGGAACGCAGCTTCTTAACATTAGGTTCCCTCTGCCTACCCTGCTGTGTGCGGGATACAGCGTGAAGTTGAAAAGAAAAAAAAAATATAATAATAATATTTTTTTAATAATAATATCTTTGAAATAATATCTTTAAAAAATGAACCTACAATCATCGCGATGTATATTTCTATTCACAATCGATATACGGCGCTGCGAAAATGTCAGATTTGACTTTTATTATTTTGTGCTACAGTTATACTATTAAATTGAAATTCAAATAGCTCACAAAGAGCTAAACAATCTACTATTCAATTTAAAAGTAGTTTTAAAAGCATTTGCATTTTAAGTAAAGAGTAGGTATATTTAATATTCTTCAATATGCCGTGTACTTTGAAATTGTAGGAAGTTGCCTCAACCTCCTGAGACCTGGGAGAAAATATAGTGTTAAAAATTTATGAAATCTATGAAATCTATATTAATAAAATAAATGAAAAAACATGGGAAAACGTTTCTTTATGTCATTTATAATATATAATATAATAGGTCGAGATCCCATTGCATAAATCTGTAGGGATTAGTAATTCTAAAGAAACTTACATTTAAGAATGATACATGATAGTAGAATAGATTACACAAGGATTGCCTAAAAGAATCCTGCCGCAATCACCTTTAATTAATGTTTTTCGTAACTCGTTTTTGGAGGAAATTGCACTCATATGTTTTTTATGTCAATCGCACATCATTTGAAAGAAAATCGCATAAGGAATTGGAAAAACAATGGTTGCCAGCTCTCATTCTGCCGCAAGTCCAGGATTGCCTGGTTTAAACAGGTCACTTAATGTTAATATTTGCACTCATATATATATATATATATATATATATATATACGTATAAATATAATATAATCGATATATAGTTATTTTAATGATAGGTAGCGTTTAGTTCTTTAATGAAATATTCTTTCAGAGAAGACTTAAATGATATAATTGATTGGCTTTCTTGGATAGATTTGGGAAGATTGTTCCAAAGTAAGGGGGCGTATACGGAAAAAGATTTTTGAAGAAATTTGGTGTTACTCTTTGGAAAGTCTAGCATTGGTATAACACAAGACCTCCTTGAGCGTGCGGGAGTGGGTAGGATCTTAAAACGGGAACGGAGATATAGAGGGAAATTTTGGTAGTTGAGTATTTTAAAAAGGAAAGAAAGGATGTGCATATCACGGCGAAGTCGAATAGGGAGCCAATTGAGTTGAGCTCGAAATTGTGATACATGGTCATACTTACGTAGACCATAAATAAAGCGTATACCGAGATTTTGAAGTCGCTCTAACTTATTAGTTAGCTCCTCGGTCACATCCAAATAGCAGAGGTCGGCGTAGTCGATAATTGGTATGAGAAGACATTGCGCAAGCATAATTTTCGTTTTAAAAGGGAGGAAATATTGGAGACGCTTAAGAGAACGATAAGAGAAATGCATGCGTTTACTCAGTTCGTTAATATGGGATGTCCAAGTCATGTTGCTGTTAAATGTTAGACCCAAATTCCTTACTTTTTCATGATATGGAATTTGAATTCCTGAAAACAAAATTCTAGGCACGGAGTTCCAGTTGATTTTACTCCCGAGTCAGCTACTGCTGATTGTAATCACTTGAGATTTTTATGGGTTTACTGATAGTCCGAAAGTTTCAGCCCAACTTTGAATTGCAGTTAGGTCGTCATTTAACAACGCGATGGTTTCAGGTAATTCGCTTAAATAGTTATGTCGATACAACTGCAAATTATCCGCATACAGATGGTAAGGAGAAGAAATGACTTTTGAAATATTGTTAATAAAAATAGAGAACAGAAGTGGAGGAAGAACGCCGCCTTGAGGTACACCAGCAGTGAGATCTAGCCAAGTCGATGTTTTATCGTTGACTTTCACACATTGTCGGCGACCGAAGAGATAAGAGTGAAACCAGTTTATAACTGTTGAAGGAATGTTGACTGCCCGAAGAGTAGCAAGAAGTATATCAAAATCAACAGAGCTAAACGCACTGCTGAAATCCAATAGTACCATTGCGGTGAGCTTGGTGTTATCCATGGCACACCGAATGTCCTCCGTAATGTTCAGCAGTGCACTAACCGTGCTGTGGAAGGACGGAATCCGGATTGATAAGGACATAAAAGGTTATTCGAAGAGAGAAAGGAGTACAGTTGATTACATACAAAAAACTAAACATGAAATAATCCTTATTTTTCTAGGGAAATAATGAATCCATGATGTTAAGTCTTTGCTAAATCTGTTTTCTAAATACTAATACTCATTTAAATTATCATTTTAAAACGACTGAATTATCTTATTAAATAAATGCTTACAAATATCGATCTATTATAAGGTATTAATTACATCATGTTTCCTTGAGATAATGAAGGGTGACAATTATTGCGTATATTTTTTTTATTAATTAAGAAAATATGGAAAATAACATTTCAATATACTCTCTCTCTCTTCGTCCTCTGTTCGTTTGCTTTGATAACTGTTGCCGCAACCTTTTTTTTCTCATGCAACTTTTAAGAATTTGCATTGAAAGAAATATATATGATAGAATTATAATAAACAAAATTAATTTAGCAAAAATTAATTCAATGAAATTTCGACAGTGATGCCGACTAATAAACGCTATTTACGGTTTATGACGAGCAGTTGGAAAATATCAATTAGTTGTCTACTTTTTACTATAGATAAATATTTTGCGGCGGCATACAAAGCACACCAAATGCAATAAAATTATTTTCGAAGATGTATTGTTTATAAATGCAATGAAAGTACAGATGACAAAATTAGATGTTTTTGAGCATATTACTTAGTTACTTACCTTTCGTTTTGGAGTGAAGACGTTTTTAGTTAACATGACAAAAATGAAGAGGTGTTTTTGTGCGAAAATGTAATGGAATTTAATAATGAGTCTCGCCAAAAATGTAAAATTATGTTGTTGTTTCGCCAAAAAATGAATTTTATATACAGTAACATATTCTTAAATAGTAACACTATGCACGGTTATCACTTACAGTGTTACAAAAAGTTCAGGCAGAAAGTGGGGAACGGAGTGTCTTGACACTAGGTTCCCTCTGCCTGCCCTGCTGTGTGTGGGATACAGCGTGAATCTGATTTGATTTTTATTTTTCAATTATTTTCTAATACAAAACATAAGTATAATTAATATTTAATAAGTAAAATTAAATTTAATCTTTAATATTATATATTTTTCTCTGAAGACGAGAGATTGAGAGTTTATAAAAGAGGTAATTTTCCATATTCTCTTAATTAAAATTTTATTATTATAGAGGCCAGTCGTGGCGCAGGGGCACAAAGTGTGACTGTAAAACCGACTGGTTGTGGGTTCGATCCCCATCCCAATCAAAGAGATGAAATATTTACTTAAATTTATATTTCCATTTCTTCGCTCTGGTATTGAGGCAAAGCTCAGCGTTGAGTTCTGCCACTTGCAACGCCTTCAGAATTCGATAGAAAGTAGGGAACGGAGTGTCCTTGCACTAGGTTCCCTCTGCCTACCCTGCTGTGTGCGGGATAAAGCGTGAAGCTGATAAAAAAAAACTTATTCGGCAGAAAGTGGAGAATGGAGTGTCTTAACACTAAGTTCCCTCTGCCTACCCTGCAGTGTACGGGATACAGCGTGAAGCTGATTTATTTATTTTTATTCTTAATTAATAAATAAAATATCTGCAATAATTGTCACCCTTCATTATATTAAGGAAACATGATGTAAATAATACCTTATAATAGATCGATATTTGTAAACATTTACTTAATTGGTTAATTTAGTCGTTTTAAAATGATAATTTAAATCAGTATTAGGTAGTATTTGTAAAACAGATTTAGCAAAGATTTAATATCACGGATTCATTATTTCACTTGAAAAATAAGGATGATTTCATGTTAAAATAGTTTTTTATATATTCTTAATATGATTAAAATCATCATTTAACAGGTGAACAGCTATAATAAACATTAATTTTAAGATTGCCCTTTTATTATATAATATTTTACTTTAAAACATAAGGCAAACCACGCATTTCATCGTCTATTCTCAGTCAAACGGTATCGGAATAAAATATTTCAAATGATAGCAACCTTTGCTTGCGGCAGTCATTTTCCAGGCAACCATATGTTTTAGTGATGAGAAAAAAATAAGCTTTAATTTGATATATAGTTCATTAAAAAAACACATGAGTGCAAATATTAACATTTAGTAACCTCTTTAAGCCAGCCAACTTTGGGCTTGCGGCGACTGAGAGCTGGCAACCATTGTTTTCCAATTCTTTATGCGATTTTCTTTCAAATGATGTGCGATTCACATAAAAAATATATGAGTGCAATTTTCTCCAAAAACGAGTTACAAAAAACATTAATTAAAGGTGATTGCGGCATAATTCTTTTAGGCAACCCTAGTGTAATCTATTCTACTATCATGTATCATTCTTAAATATAAGTTTCATTAGAATTACTGATTCCTACAGTTTTAAGCAATGGGATCTTAGGCCATAAGACTTGATGTCTTTTCCCAATTCGAACACTATTTTGAGTCATATATAAAAAATACATTGAATTTGCAGGTATTCTAAAATTAGTAAGGTTTAAAAAAAATTACTTACTAGAACTGTATTTACATGTTTATTTATATTAACATTTTAAACTAACTATAAAGTAGTAGTTAAATAAATAACAGTCAGCTAATTAGCTTGTTTTTCTAACTTTAACATTTCTTGGTACTGTATCGCAACATGGCGATGTCAGATTTTTTTTTTCGTTTTATGTTTTATATAAATGACGCAATGCTTCAGGAGGTTGAATGTGTTTCTGGAAATGTTTTACCTGTTTATCATTATAAAAGGTAACTTTTTATTGTTATGAGGCTTAAAAAGTATAACAAATTAAATTAAATCAGCTTCACGTTATATCCCGCACACAGCAGGGTAGGCAGAGGGAACCTAGTGTTAAGACACTCCGTTCCCCACTTTCCACCGAGTTCTGGAGGCATTGCGTGTTGAGTGGCGGAACTCAACGCCGCTCATTGCCTCGACACCAGAGCGAGGAAATGAAAATATAAATGTAAATAAATATTTCATTTCCTCGAGTGGGGATCGAACTCACAACGAGTCGATACAGTCACACTTTGTGCTCCCGTGCCACGACCGGCCTCAGTTAAAAAGTAAAAATATCTGGATTTGACTTTTATTTATGTAGCAACTTGTCAATTTTAGTTATATATTTTTATAATATCAGGTGCTTGTTATTAATATTTGATCAATCTAGTTTCATACGTTTAAACAATAAATGAGTTTGTAATTGAGACACAGAGGATTTTTTCTTAATAGAAAAATGACATAACGGTAGAATATCTGCTTGATGAATTCTTTTACTCTACTTTAACTCTCCAATTTTATTAAATAAGTAAATCGTGCTACTATAATAATATTGGCACACACGTTCGTTTTACATGTAAAATATTGATCGATAAAGTTTTCTTAATCGGCTTTACGCTGTATCCTGCACACTGCAGGGTAGGGAGAGGGAACCTAGAGTTAAGACACTCCATTCCCCACTTTCTGCCGAATTCTGGAGGCATTGCGTGTTGAGTGGCAGAACTCAAAAGTTTTCTTGTGACATGAAATTACGAAACTAAATATAATTCGAAACTCTCAATCGCCTCTGAAGCTATACCTACATGTACCAACTCCGTTTGACGAAGTGGAGTGGAGCTTTGATGACAGATATTCTTCAGAGGAAAGTAGGTAAAATGTTTTATTTTCATCGATCTGAGTACAGTTTTGCTATCTAATATCATCAATATATTAATATTTTCAATATGTAAATTATCTGCTAATTTTGCAAAAATTGCTTGGAAAAGAAAACGTTACTAAAAGAAAAGAAAAAGGAAATATTACTGTGGAAGCAGGACGACGATTGACTATAGACGTGATATTTATGGGTTCTGTAAGGAAATATATATTTTTTTAGAAACGTAGCGCACTTTTTTAGAACCGTAACGCGGTGGTGTTCGCTAGTACTGGATAAAAATTAAGGATACGTAATAGTGCAGAGTATTAAGCAAACAAAAATAAAATTACTACACAATGTTTGTATTTAACTCTGTGTAGCTGTAAATTTTGATTATCAATAATATTTAATATTTCATTTACCAATAAAATATCAAATAAAACTATATTTTGTTATAAACAAGGGTATCATTATAAAATAATTGTAATAGTTTTTCTCTTCGATCTTTATAGATAAAATATCATAATGTGTGATGTAATAAGACTATATGATACTTAAAAAGTTATCAATTTAAAAGGGTATTATGTATTTTTTAATAATAATCACGATTGATTTTTTACGACACCCATAAACAATCCGCCAATGTGGATATTTTTTTTTGTAAATTCTAAACAAATTATATTGCTCTTGTTTAGTTTAAGCCATTAGGGTTTTATTAAAAAAGTTTTAGAATCGTTTTTAGGTCGGACGATTTGTGATAATCGTGGCGTTTTGTTTGACAACTTTGTTGCTTATTTTTTAACAATATTTTAACTTTACTGGTTCATGAGAACTTTTGATTTTCGTTGATTTATTTTTAACGAGCCTTATTTTAACTAAGTGTTCCTTTTTAAAAATGATATATTAAAAAAAATATAAATGGAACATTTTGTTACTGTAGATATTAATCAATTATATCATTTTAAACAAAACTCATAGAACGCCTAAAGAAAGAATACAATTAAATTGAAATGTCTATAGTTAAAAAGTCTATGAAAAAGATGTATAGGTTGAAATATTTTTTTCCCACATAATTATCTAAGGGTAGTAAACTCTTAGGAAGATTTAAATTGCCCTTATATACAAGTATAGCATAGAAACGTCGGCTGATAATAATGGACGCGTCAGATAAGTATATCGCAATTTCGAAATATCCGGTGTCGTTGTCAGCCTGACATCTAAAGGGATGTACTGCGACATAGGGTGACCTTCCTAGTAAATATTTCTATTTTTCGCATAGCAACTTGTTCTTTATCAATAGGAAATATGAAAAAATGTCAATAGACTTATTTTCAATTAATATTACATTAAAAGCTGTTAACACATACTTAAAAATTCTTTATTTTGAGCAAGAGGCCAAGTTCTTTGCTAATAATATTAAAGTAATGTAATTGATATAGAAAATAAATAATATTGGAAAGTCTGTCTGTAATTTTAAAATAATCATATTATAGTTATCCAAATGCATATAGTTAGTTATTTATTATACATGATACCAAAAATCCTAAATGTTAAAATTTTTGTCTTTCTGTTTGTCCGGTCTGTTTTTCGGAACAGCTGAATCAATTTTTATTAGATCAACACTAAGATAGGGGTTTGTATGATTGTAATCAGGAATTCCGGCGGGATCGATATTTACAAAGGAAAAACCGCGTTTGTCTTGCGCCTACTACCCACCTGGGTAGATGTGAAATGACTGATTATTTTTCTAATACGACTTTGTTTTCAAACNTCGAGGCTAAGCGCGGCGTTGAGTTCTGCCACTCAACACGCAATGCCTCCAAAATTCGGCAGAAAGTGGGGAACGGAGTGTCTTTACACTAGGTTCCCTCTGCCTACCCTGCTGTGTGCGGGATACAGCGTGAAGTTAATTTAATTTTTTTTTTAGTTACTTATTATACATGATACCAAAAATCCTAAATGTTAAAATTTTTGTCTTTCTGTTTGTCCGGGCTGTTTTTCGGAACAGCTGAATCAATTTTTATTAGACCAACACTAAGATAGGGGTTTGTATGATTGTAATCAGGAACTCCGGCGGGATCGATATTTACAAAGGAAAAACCGCGTTTGTCTTGCGCCTACTACCTACCTGGGTAGATGTGAAATGACTGATTATTTTTCTAATACGACTTTGTTTTCAAACAAAATGCACTAAAATCATAAAAGATTTAAATAACGATTTATTAAGTGCATAATAGTATCATAATCATAATAATCTAATTAATCAAATATCCCTAAATTATTATTTTACACATAAATAATGTTTATTAAATATTCATGAAGTATAAGTCGGTTATTCCCTTTTTTTTTTGTGAATATAACACTAGGGCAGTCAAGAAGTCAGTGTATTGAAAATATATAGGCCATTATTACGTTAAAAACTTTTATATAAAAAACAAATATTTATTTAATATTCGCCTTGTTTCGATCACTGAATGAACACTTTTGTATATGAATTGCATATACAAAAAAATATTATAAGACAGTAATTCTTTTATATGAAAATATATTACAAAAAACAATAGAGTATAATTATATTACATTTTGCACATATATAAAATGTTATAATTTATTTTAAATGTTTCAAAGTACTTAAAGGGATTGTAGTAAAGTAAGAATAAATTATTAAGTTAAAAGTCATCCGCTCAGAACATAAGTAAGAGGGAAGTCAACAAGTAGCCTCTTGGGGCGAACTTTATATTTATACGTTATTACTGTCCTAAAACATTTACAGCTAGGTTCTTAGCTTAAATTTCATATTACAATTTTCAACTTCATTATATTTATTAACATCAATTACATGATTTTTATCTTTCATCTATCTATAAATATAAAAACACTATAAAAGAGGTTAATTCTTTATATTGAAATTATAAAAAAATATTTTTATCAAGTCACAGAAGCCAAAAATATATATATTTTTGTCTGCCTTACCGTTGTACGAGTTTGTCGCAAAGCGTACTTACTGAACGATTTTTGATAAAACGTTTTTGAAAACTGTTTTGTTATATTAGTCCTCGGCGACATACAGGCTATAATTTATTTTGAAAGTCTAATTATCTGACGTGCACCCGTATTTGCGTAGTTAAACCTAAGTTGTTTAACGATTATTTAACAATATTAGATTATTATCGTAGCGCTTTTAAAATAAACATTTTTTATTTTCACGGTGTCACGCTACCTACATATAGGAGAAAAGGCAGACGGGAAATAGGGACAGTGTTAAGACACTGTGTTTCCACTGTCCTCCTAATTTTCGAGGCATTGTGTGTTAGGTGGCGGTACTCAATGTCGCGCTTTGCCTTGTTATTACAGAATACATACACTCGAATGGGATTCGAGCACGCGACCATCGCGTCACCCGTCACAAATAATAGAAATTATTTCACTACCATATCTTTTTGGAATTACTTTAGAAAAACGGGTGATAAATGGAAGTAATAACATGGTAAGGAATCATCCTTATATTATGATACACCCGTACTCGTATAATAAAACAGTAAAAATTGAATGTTAATACATGCAAATCTTCGAAACTACTGCATGGATTCGAATATTTAATAGATTTTGCTGGAGTGGAACAGCTGATGAAGAACCATAATAGATAAGTTAAGCTATAAAGAATAGAAATAAAAATTTGAGGTCCAAAACATCTCAAGTCGTACTCTAATAGATTAGGTACTTAATGCCAAATCCACAATGTTAATAAATTATTGAATAGAATAAGTATTCTAACAATATTATAATTGCAATAGTGGCCTATGTAATAAATTAATGTAATGACGTAAATAAATTTAAGCGAGTCGTGGCACAAGCAAGCGATTGTAAACGTGACAGGTTGTGAGTTCGACTCCCACTTGAGGGATATGCTCGCTAATTTAATGAGGCAAATCGAGACGATGAGCTCCGCCACTTAACTCGCTATGCCTCCATAATTTCACAGAAAGTGGAGAACGGAAGTGTCTTAATGAGTCTGCCTACCCTGTTACGTGCGGGATACAGCGTGAAGCTAAAGAAAAGTAAATTGTTAGTTGAATAAAAAACATATCTATACATTTTAGACCTGCTCTTTATAACGCAAGCCTACTTACTATATGCAGTTCGAATCGTGTAACAAATAAAATCATGATTTGACGACGATCCAACTCAAACAGAATGAGGTATCATTAGTGCCCCCGGTACTTTCTTTCTACTAGAGATTTAAATTGAAGTGAACAATTACAAAAATATTAAATAAGAAAAGAGGCTTATTGCTTTTGGATTGTCGTTTCTTTTTAAAGGGATGTGTTTTTATTTTATATTTTCCTATTAATAGATTTGTACGTAACATTCTAGTAACTCATTAGCATTATGCACTTTAATTTAATTAATGGAATTAGGAACAAAACAAATGGATACCACACCATTTTAGGCAACCTAGTGTTAATACACTCCGTTTCCCACTTTCCGCCCAATTTTCAAGACATTACGTTTTGAGTGGCGGAACTCCACGCTGCGCTTTGTCTCGTTACTCATTTCTCTGAGTGAGGATGGAACCCACAACGGTCGCGTTTTCGGTTAAACGCTTATGCGCCACGACGACTTTAATAGTAAATCTAATTTAATACGTATAAAACTATTTAATTACACTTAGAAGCCTAGAACACTCTAAAGCTGACATTTTTATTATTATTAAATGTGTTTAAAGTGATTTGTTAGAATTCTCTCGTTTCCTCACTTTGAAGATCTCATGAAAGTAATAGTTTTAAGTCGTTGACCGCTGTTTTATGTCGTCATGAAGTGGTTGTACAATTTAATTAAAGAGTGCACGTACAGCTCCCCGTTAGTTACAAGTATCATGTACGTACATATAAGTATATAATTATTAATTTTAGGAGAAAAGTCGCCGCCGTTGTGGGTTCAATCTCACCTGGGGAAATAAATAAATATTTATGAATATTTTTATTTTTTCGCTCTGATAGTAAAGCAAAGCGTGTCGTTAAGTTCTGGCACTCAACGTGCATTGCGTCAAACAGTATACTAAGTATTAACTTCATACTGTTTGACGCAATGTCTCGAAAATTCGGCGGAAAGTGAGGAATGTCATAACACTAGGTCTAGGTTCCCTCTGCTATGAAAATTTAGCGTCGACTGTCACAGGACTCTGAGATTTTAAATAGAATATATTTGAAATTGAGAAATATTCACATGATGTGGAAACATCATGTGAATTTTTTATTGGCATTTTCCATTGCTTGCTGCAAAAAAGCTACATACCTTATGTTTTATACATAACAAGTGCTCAAAATTGTAAAGTAGTTCATTAGAAAGCATCTCGCTCTCTCTCGATCTGTAGATATTTTCAAATAATTTAACGCAAAATTTATTATTGATATTTAGAGTTACTAAAATGTCTCATTTTCAAAAATTTAGATGGCAGGGAACTGGTACTCAATCATTGGTATTTTAAATAGTTTTTGAATGAAAAGAATAGTTTGAGGTGGGCTTCCTAGACTCATATAACTCACTCATATAAAATATAAAAACCTAAGCAGAATTGATAGAATATTTTTTTAATATAAATAAAAGTAGTATAAAGTGTTGTTAGAATTTCCATATAAAGAGAATCTTAACGTTTTATATTTTAGATGAAAGGGTCAAAATAGATTCCTTGAGTCTTCGGAAAAGAATTTATTGATATTGGCAAACATATTTCTTGTAATAGTGTGTGCATTTCTCATTCTTTATAAGAATACATTTTCTACAGTAAAATATATTTAAAAAATAGAGTATTTTTTAAATAATTTCAATGATTTTTTTTTCTACAAATCAATAAAAATATTCAAAAATGAATAATATATTTAACATTAAGTATTCTCGTCGAGTTGAAAAGGAGGCAAGTAGCTTATTAGTTTGTCCTGTGGCAGGTGTGACAACAAGGGCTGGGGAGGCTTCTGAGAGGGTAGGAGACGCAAGTAACGCCAGTGTAAATGAAGATCAACCAGAATCGTTTTCTACTCCCTCATCTAGCCCAGTATCACTACCGCCTAGGCCAATCCTCAATTTTAGAATATGTTATTTTATGTTTAGTTTGTTTTGTACTTTTATGTTTGTTTTATATAGTTGTATTTATGTTGCTTATTTTACTGTGAGAGAGTGTAATGTATGGAATACATTAGCGTTTTTGGGGTTGGGCGTTGCCAGATAATAAATTGTATATGATACAGAAAGATATTTTAATATTCCGCAACTCGACACGTAGCACTCAACGGGAAGTGTGGAGTAGAGTGTCTTAACACTAGGCTCCCTCTGCCTATTCTGCTTCATGCGGGATACAGCGGCAAGCTGAAAAAAAATCCTACCTTAAAAACAATATTATTTGTAACAAATCTTAGTTAATGCTAGGGAATTTAATGCCAATATATTAACACAACTACAAACGACGTAGTATTTTTTGGAAGTAAAATCTCTTCATGAAAATAAATTATGAACTAATATTTCACGCGCAATCTCTTCACTTGCAAAGACTGGAGTCAAGAAGTAGCTTAATGTTAAAACTTGTGTGATTTTCTTCTACGGGAGTTTGGTGAAATTCGATTTTACATATTCTGTGTAAGCATAGAATTTTTTTTCAGTTTCACACTGTATCCCCCACACAGCAAGGTAGGCAGAGGGAACCTAATGTTAAGACACTCCGTTCCCCACTTTCCGCCAAGTTCTGGAGACATCGCGTGTTGAGTGGCGGAAGTCAACGGCGCGCTCAACCTCGACACCAGAGCGAAGAAAATGGAAATATAAATTTAAGTAAATATTTCATCTCGTCGAGTGGGGATCGAACCCACAACCAGTCGGTTTTACAGTCACACTTCGTGCCGTTGCGCCACGACTGGCCTCAATTAAATAGAATATTCTAAAATTTTGATTAACAGAATATGTAAGAAATATAAATTAACTACCTCCTCTCAATATTACAATATACCTACATTGAGACCAAAACACGTATAAAATTGTTTTGTAGAATTTGGTCACGTGCGGGAGGTAATGTTACTTGTTTAATGCAGTTAAGATACTTCATAAGGCAGATAAACTAAAGTACTTAGGGGGAACTTTTGAAAATACCTAAAGAATTTAATGTTAGAAATAAAATTTTATTTCTTTGAACCGTAAGTACAAAACATAAATATAATTTTGTTAGTGATATTTTTCGCATTAAAACAATTTTTGAAATGTTGTATAGTTTAAGGCCGGTCGTGGCGCGGCGGCACGAGGTGTGATTGCAAAATCGACTGGTTGTGGGTTCGATCCCCACTCGAGGAGATGAAATATTTACTTAAATTTATATTTCCATTTCTTCGCTCTGGTGTCGAGGTTAAGCGCGGCGTTGAGTTCTGCCACTCAACACGCAATGCCTCCAGA
>JAAIXJ010001037.1:81937-118823 GCA_013403705.1 Heliconius hermathena | reverse complement strand
AAATTAGCTTCACGCTGTATCCCGCACACAGCAGGGTAGGCAAAGGGAACCTAGTGTTAAGACACTCCGTTCCCCACTTTCTGCCGAATTCTGGAGGCATTGCGTGTTGAGTGGCAGAACTCAACGCCGCGCTTAACCTCGATACCACTTGGCCAGGTCACGACTGGCCTCAATATAATTAAAATTTATTAAAATTAAATATTATTATTTAAATGCTTGTTAAATATTATCAGATATATTGTTATGATATTTTGAAATGGAGAAATCAGTTCATACCAAGATTTACCAGAATTTATTTAAATATTCATAAGAGGTCATCATAGTGCAGGGATACAGGGGTGTGACTGTAACGCGAGTGTTTTGGGTTGGATCCCCACTCGAGGGAATGAATTATTATTTATTAATATTTTTATTTCTTTGCTCTGGCATTAAGGCATGAGTTCCATCACTCAACATGCAATCCCTACAAAAATTCAGCAGAATGTTGGGAACGGAGTGTCCTGACACTAGGTTCCCTCTGTCTACCTTGCGGTGTGCAGGATACAGCGAAGCTGAAGCTTATTTATTTCATTTAAAAACGCTCATAAGTATAAAAGATAACATGACATGATGAAATTGCGGGGCTTAAACGGAGTTGGCTCAAATTGCTAGTAAAGCCACGCTATTTTTATAACATATTTCCACTACTTTTTCCATTACTGGTATGTTTTCAGCAGGTTAAAAATCCTATTTTATTTTTCTACATAAAATTAGCTCCGATCTCACTGCGGCTTTCTTTAGTGTTTTGCTTTTTTTTAGTGTTAATTATGCAATTTTTTTTAGAAAAAACAGCTACTTCTAAAAAAATAGGTACTTCTACCATCTTAATATAATTGTGTAATAGCAGGTTTATATATTTTTTGTAAAATATGAAATTTGTGTAAAGTAAAATAAAATGTAAATATGTATACGTATATATACTATTTATTTAGCCTACATAAGACTCACATTTTAGTTTATTTAGTCCTTGTTAAGTTAGTGTATACATAAAAAGTTTAATTTTTTTATTTAAGATTTTGTATGTAATCATTGAGGAAAACCAGTAATAATAACTAAATGTAAATAAATATATATATTACCAGGGTGAACCACAGGCTTAACTAATCTGTTAGAGAAAATTTTACTTAAAAAGTAATTGATATTCGAGAATATAGAGTCGTTGAAAATAGACGTTGATGGATCTTGATGAAATGTCGAGTTTATTGAACTTGTTGCGTAAAAAAAATATAATTTGTCTTCGGCTAAGTGAAACGTAAATATTACTTAAGGCTATTTAATAAAAGTTTTTTGTCATTGACAATAAAATATGGCTTTCGGTGAACTGGTATTTAATGAAGTAGCATTATATAGAAACAATAGCTTTAACTATTTATTTCAATCTCAATACAATTATGACATAGCTTTTTTTACCAAAATTTAACAGAAAATTTAAAAATTGCCATAAATATTCCAGATTCTTAGAGTCGCTTAATGCAGGTAAAGCCACTGTTGATCATCAGATCTCAGTGGATATTAGTGTCTTAAGTGCTCATTTTACAAACCCGAATATAAATATAAATGCCCACATAAAAACACAAACACTTTATCTCATAGTGCCCTATCAGACTCAACACCCTTTTCATTGAAAACTGTATCAGAAGAGAAAGGCAAAAAGCGTGTCCACTACATCTCAACTAAAACCGTTGGAAGTGACCCTTGTTGGATGTCATTGCACCAGTGAAATCGAATTTTTCTTTTACATATGTCAGTACATGCATATTCTCAGGAACTGTTACACCTGGATGTTTGGATAATAATTTCAATATGTAATCTCCAAGCGCTCTTGGGAAAAAAGTCCTGTCAGATGGACAGCCAGACACACGCACGAACAGAAAAATAATTCTGTAAGAGTTCCATTTTTCTTTTGATTTACGGAACCATAAAAAATATTTTATATTCCATTTAATATATACAAAAAAAAATAAAACTGGTTGGTAATGGTCGATAAGGAATAAAACAGGGTCCCTACTCGGTGAGAGGTGTGTGGTCACCTATGCTTAGATATTCAGGGAACAGGAATTTATTGTATTTTAATATAAAAGACTGCATCTAATTATAAAATAAACAAACTTATTTCTTTGATTTTTATTATATTGAACTTTATTTATTTACCAGCCTGTATTTCATTAAGAGCTTTTTAGAAACATTAACCAAATAAATATAATAAATCACTTAAAACAGAACGGAAAGAAAATTATTAATATAAATATAAATAACTAGTAAAAATGCTCCAAGTTAATTTTTATTTAACTAAATATCATGTTTTTCGGAAATAGACCTAGAGCGAGATATTCGCCAAAGTGATTCGTTCAATAAATTGTATTATAAAGGTGACTGCCCAAAAGCGTGGTAATTGATTAAACTTTTTAAATAATAAGTTAATTTTATTACACTGATGAAAGAGGCTTCTCGAAAGCCTTTTGAAACATACTCGGCCTTTTCAAGCATCACCATTCTATACAAATACTACAATTGTATACTTTTCATTTAGTACTGCTCAAAACAGTTATTTTATATCAGTTCCACGCTGTATCCCGCACACTGCAGGGTAGGCAGAGGGAACCTAGTGTTAAGACAGTCCGTTTCCCACTTTCTGCCGAATTCTAGAGGCATCGTGTGTTGAGTGGCAGAACTCAACACTGCGCTTAACCTCGACACCAGAGCGAAGAAATGGAAATATAAATTTGGAACCCACAACCAGCCGTGTTTAAAGTGACACTTCGTGCCGCTGCGCCACGACTGGCCNAGCGTGTGCGACGTTGCCGCTTTGACAGCTTAGTGTGCGCGTATGTGTGCGTGTTTATAATATTCTTGACAAATGGCGTTTTATTTTAAAACGATTATTTTATTATTTATTTTGTTTGAAAAAAAAACTTTTTCATTTTTGGGAATTTATTTTTTTCTGAATTATATTAGGGTTTTATAGAGTAGTTAAAACTGTGGTTTCATTTAATGTGGTGCTGACACTTCCAACCTGTATATAAGATGGTAAAACAAAATTTAAAAAAATTAAGACAACATAAATAGTTACTTCACTAATTAATTAAAAGCAAAGGCTGTGCTACACTGAAAGAATTTTGCGCTCATTTTCAAGATGTTGAATGTAAATATTCTTGAAGCGATAATTGCTATTTGTTTTTCTTATAAATTACTACTATTTCAGACCCCCTTTATGCGAAGTACGATACAATAAAAATATCTGAACAATACATAAGAATTTATATTTCTCATAATTATGATAAGACAAGTGTTTTTTTCTTAATTTCTAGATATAAAGCAATATAATAGAAATTAAGTGGCGGTGTTAGGTTCCGTCAAAGTTTCTTAATAGTTACGGAGTATTTTAACACCTGGTTCCCAGGTTCCTGCTATATACAAGATACATCGTGAAGCTAAAAAAAATATTAGTAATCGAAAGGTAATTATAAAATTAGTCCGTACTCAATTTGTAAAAATATTTCGATATATTTTGATCTGCGATTATCATTTAATTGTAGCAATTGGCCTATTGTTTGTTGTTGAGAGATTAATGAGAGACAGGCTTAAAATTAATTACTGTACACCGAAAGTATTATCTGATAAGTGCCTGAACAATTTGTCAATAGATAAATAGAATGAGATAATAATCAAAAGAAAAGTATATATTTATACAATATATAATATACAGTTATGTTTAGCTAAAATATTTTTTCTTTTGATTTTTCGCTATTATTTTGGTGCTTTAAAAAAGGTTCTGTCGGTCTCGTGAAAATCAAATATTTTTCAGTTTTATTTGATTCTTGACAGATCCTTATTGAATACTTTAAATATACAGTAAACTGTTTTTAATATCTTGTTTTGTTTTTCCAAAGAATTTTTTTTCATTGTTATTTTTTTTGTCCCGAACGAGCGGTGTTCTGCTTGCGGTGCTTCTTTTTTTCTAAAGTCATCAAATATTTTTTCATCGAAATACTTATAACATTTACAGATGTCTTAGTTATACTGTTATTCATTTATAAATACTTGCAGGACAGGAATTTCGTTTAAAACATACATATCTTCTTCATCTTCAGAAATATCTTAATTTTCTAGTTGTGCAAGTACATCCTATATTTCATCACCTTTTAGCTACCTTTAAACTGAGGAACTAAAAAATAGAAATATTTTTTTATAATTATTTTTGAAACAAACGCATATTGTGGATAATTGGCAACATACAGTATTTTCCGAATATCTGGCCTTTATCTGATGTAATATTATATTGAAATACAACAAGTAAGAGATTTGTTTCTCATTAGAGAAATCACTATCATTTTAGAAACTTTATAATCGAAACGATGACTTCTAGTAACATATCGAAATTCATCACTCACCTAATTCAAATTTGAAAATCCGCTTAAATATGTTTGCCTAATGTTATGTAAGCTTTTTTATATAAATAGTGATTCAATATTTATTATTATTATCATGCTCTTGTAGACGTGGGCACTCTAGTTTTATATAAATTTGCGTGAAAATTAATGCAGACAATTGGCAACAATATACATTTAATGGAATTTTATTTGACTTTAAAATATATTTCTTTAAAATAAAATGAACTTACATTTCGATTTAACTCATAAAACATATTAACATCAAGTCTTTTTTTTTCAATAAATCTTCTCATCTCGTCGGTAAATTAATATTTGTCCTGAAATAAACATATGTTTATATCAAGGTATTTATGAAACCGAAGTACTAAGTCCGGCCCAATATAGTCGCTGTAATCGTAACATAATAATATGGGAATCCACGAAAATTCGATGTATTTATACGGTAAAACAGAATTATTAAGGTTATTCTAAAGGCTTCTCGGATTTGTGGTCTGTTGATATCAAAATAGGCCTATTAAGGGATTTATATGGGACAGATGACCAGTAAATAAATGTATTCATGAAAGGTATTTATTTCGTTTTATATTATATTTTGTTTTTATTATTATCAATCAGTATAAGTTAATTAAATCGTCATATTTATACGTACATATATATTGTATCTACATGAGAACTGTTCTATCGAATTTCTTATATATTATACTTTTCATTAAATGTACCGTAAACCCAGAATTTTCTCACTAGTGCCTTATAAATTTATATATTATGCATTATAAATTTACATATTTACTTGATAATGGTAATCTTAGTTGCAACAACCTGTTGTATCTTTATTGCATTACTAAAATAGCAATAATGTATTCTTCCTGTCTAATTAAATAGATATTGTAGCCATTAAAACTATAAACATTTTTGTGCCAATTATAACAAATTGCTTAATAACATTTAAATTGTTTTCGTTCTGTGGTTCTCCCATGCGCTACTATTTGCAAACATGGCAGCCAATCAAAGAACAATGTTGTCATAGCATACAGGCATACTACAGCATATTTTTGTCGGTAAATATAACAACAACTATATTTAGAAATATCTAAAATAACTGTTTTGAGCAATACTAAAGTATACAACTGTAGTATAATATTTGTATAGAATGTGATGATGCTTGAAAAGACCGAGTTTGTTTCAAAAGGCTTTCTAGAAGCCTCTTTTCTCAGTGTAATAAAATTAAATTATTATTTAATAAGTTTTATCAATTACCACGCTTTTGGACAGTCACCTTTATAATACAATTTATTGGACGAATCTCGCTCTAGGTCAATTTCCGGTAAACATGATATTTAGTTAAATAAAAATTAACTTGGAGCATTTTTACTAGGTATTTATATTATTTGTATTCATTATTTTTTTACCGTTCCGTTTCAATTGATTTATTTATTTGGTCAATGTTTCTAAAAAAAGCTCTTAATGAAATACAGGCTGGTAAATAAATAAAGTTCAATATAAAAAAAACCTAAGAAATAAGTTTGTTTATTTTATAATTAGATGCAACCTTTTATATTAAAATATAATAAATGCCTGTTCCCTGAAAATCTAAGCATAGGTGACCTCACAAAACCGATTAGGTACCCTGTTTTATTCCTTATCGATCATTACCAACCAGTTTTTTTTTATATAAAATGGGGTATAATATATTTGTCAAAAGAAAAATGAACATCCAGGTGTAACAGTTCCTTGGAATATGCATGTACTGACATAAAAGAAAATAATTTATTGAGGTATAATAGCTGGTAAACATATTTCTTGTAGTGTGTGAATTTCTCATTCTATAGAAAAAAAAAACATTTTTACACTAATAAATGTAGTAGTCGTTTCATATATATAGTGGATAGCAGTACGAAGGCAGCGGTCGAGTCAAACTCAGTACTACGGCACAAATAAATATGTTTCACATAAAGACCCGTACCAAATGTATATAATAATAATTTGAAGCTATAGGCTTCATGGCACGAAATTTAATAATAGAATTTATCTAAAAGGCAAAATTTGTGTAGGGGCGACATATATTGTGGATCAAAGTAAACATTGACCAATATTACAATATTGAATGTTTCTTGACATCGCGAAGACTGAAGTGATGGACTTATGTGAACTGTTATAGCGACATTAACTAAGTATGTCGAAACCGATGGCGTCTCGCAGTGGGCTCGCGATACGTAAGCTATGCGTTGGTCGTTGTCGTGGATTTTTTTGTCCTGTTACATATTTTATTTATGGGCGTACAATAAAGAGTATTAGTGTTATTATTATTATTATTATTACATCACGAGTCAAAGCATTATTTAGTTAATAATATCTTTAAAGGTGTTCGGGGAATCAGTAAATCCTGTTCTAAAACGAAAAATTATATTTCTTAGTTATTATAATTATTTTAGTAATCTATTAGTTAGGCTAATTTCTCCTTAATAGTTTACTTTATGTGCAAGTATTAAGAGTACAGTAGAAACTCTATTATCCGGTCCTCAGTTATACGGATTCGCGATTATCCGGACTCAAGTGGTTTGAAAAACAAACAGAGAGTGATACTGTAAGTTTACTACAGTTAAAACGAATTCGTGACTTAGCAGCAATTAAGAGAAAAAGTGGCTTGCGTCAAATGACAATTACCAAATATTTTAAACCAAATTGAACTTATTATTTTATTTTATTAGTTGTATTACCAAAATGCAATTACCAAATACATATTGTAAACCAATTCATCGTCGTACATCTTAAGATATCTTAATAAACATTGATTTTCACTTTATGTATTAGTTGTTTTAATTAAATTTATATCACTACGTATGTGCATACTTACCTATTCTTAATTCCCGATTACCCGATTTTCCATACTTTTGATTATTCGGATTTTCGATTATTCGAATAACAATTACCAATAACAATTAGTCCGGTTAATCGAGTTTCTACTGTATATACAATTCAAAGAAAGATAATATTTATTGGAAGCCAGTCGTGGCGGGCGGAGGGACGACTTCGATTCCTACTCGAGGATAGAATCATTTTATATTTTGACGTTCTACAATTATTTCTACGTTCTATAGAATTAGGCGGAAACTGGGGAGCAGAGCGTAAAGCTGAAAAAAAACCTTTTCTTTTTCCTATCTTAAAACACACCATTATCTGTGACACTTTTCTTTTTCCTATCTTAAAACATACCATTATCTGTGACAAATCTTAGCTAATAGCAATATATTTACAATATATATTCAAAATCTTTTCTTGAAAATAAATTGTACTAATAGTTCAAGCACAATCTCTTTCTTCGCAATGACTCTGGAGTTAATAAGTAGTTCAATGTTAAAACTTGTGCAATTTCCTCTACGCAAGTTTGGTGAAGTTCGGTTTGACATATTCTGTTTAAGCATGGATTACTAAGATTAGTATATTATAATTAGAACATCCTAGAATAGGTCATATTCACTTAATCTGGGCATTTATAGAGGATATTACAATTTCTATAGCTGTACAAGATTAGTTTCAAAAGAAACTATTTATTAATACCTAAAAGCTTTAAGCTTGACAATGATAATTGACCAACTATGAAAAATTTTATCGTAGCGAAAACAAATCGTATAATATCTTTGCTTAAGTATGTACGAGTATGTAGAGGCATTCATTATTATCAAATCCGTGTCCCAATACTGACTTAAATAGCTAAAAATGAAACAAAATATTCTAAAATTCAGACTAACAGAATATGTAAGAAATATAATTAAACTATACCCGCCGCAATATTTCAATATACCTACATTGAGACCAAAACACGTATAAAATTGTTTGTTAGAATTTTGTCACGTGTGGGAGGTAATTTTACTTGTTTAATGCAGTTAAGATACTTCATAAGGCAGATAAACTAAAGTACTTAGGGGGAACTTTCGAAAATACTTAACCATTATCAAGATTACACTCTTATCACACATTATATATAAATAATAATGTAAAAGTAAGAAATATGAGTATAACTATTGCATTAAAAATCACTTTGAAAGTAAATGTTATGGGAGCTTTGAGAGGCACAAAGAGCTCAGAACTTCTATTTTCTTTTTAACTTCGTATTTTTAGAATGTTGTTTTAACAAGCTGCTTTTATTATTGTTTCCACGACTATGACCACAGTCTAAATTAGTTTTACGTCAATTTGATTCATAATAAAAAATTTCATATACTATGTATACAGGATGGAAGTGTCAGCGCTCCTTTTACGGGAACAGCATATAGGGTAAAATATTTTAAACCCATACCTAAAAAAATGATCAAGATACCTCAACAGTTTAGACGTAGGATTTTTTTTATTTCACGATGTTTATCCATACCTGTATTTCGTGTGACGCAGTTACGCATAGATACCAATAACGTAAACACATACTACTACAAAAGTACTACTAAAAGTTAAGCAACTTTGAACTTTGCCGCCAATACCTACGACTCGATTTCGGAATAAGGCGTATGCTGCGGTTTTCCTTTGATAGGTTTATGTGTGCGTGCGTCGTTCTTGACAAATGATGTTTTATATTGTTGTAACAATAATTTTATTATTTATTTTGTTTGATAAAATCACTTTTTAATTTTTGGGTAAAAAAACATGATATTAAAATTATTTATTGCTAAAATATTTATTTGTATAAAAAAAAAAACAAAAGTATAAGACCTAACCAACCTAAGAGCATGACACGATAAAATCTTGAACCTCTAAAGAATACTCCAAAGCTATCATTCAAGTTATTTTGACACTTAAATTATTTTTCTCTTATATTTTTATTCCTCTACATAACCAGTATTTATCTATACATTTATTTTTTATTATTAATACGTGAAGTTTTAGACACTGAAATTCAATTTCTTTAGTGCAAAATAAAAAAAAATATAAAAAAGAAACAGAAAGCCCGACTGCATAAACAACTTAAAGGAAACAAGTCCAATAGTTTTGTTTAGTTTCTCTAAAGTAATACTAGAGGCCAGTCATGGCGCAGTGCATAAAGTGTGACTGTAAAGCCGACTGGTTGTGAGTTCGATCCCCGCTCGAGGAGATGAAATATTTACTTAAATTTATATTTCCATTTCTTCGCTCTGGTGTCGAGGGAAAAGCGCGGCGTTGAGTTCTGCCACTCAACACGCAATGCCTCCAGAATTCGGCAGAAAGTGGGGAACGGAGCGTCTTATGACACTAGGTTCCCTCTGCCTACCCTGCTATGTGCGGGATACAGCGTGAAGCTGATTTATTTTTTTATTTTTTTTAAGTGACACTTCACATAGCAATAAAATAGTTTTACACATTAACTAATTAAAACAAAATAAAATAAACAGGCATTAACACATTTAAATTTTAGGGGATTTCCTGGGAAGATGTAACTAGTTGAAAAATAATTTTATTTAATTATTCATTAACACCCACGAAGCAAATTTACTGTTTTACTACAAAACTAAGAAATCAAATTGATATGACAAGGATTTTTATTTTTATAAATCTCCATGAATAATTTTCTATATTTTATATGTTAAAATACATTCTATGTCCATAGTACATAATAAACAAGACAAGTTATACGAGTACATTTATAATGTCAAACCCGGACGCCTAAGAAAATGATGGTTGTATGTCGTGATGCAGGACATGAGAGCCAATGGACTAACCACCGATGATGCCGAAGATGTCAAAGTGGGCTAGATTAGAAAGTCGGAAGGCAGGCGCCTTCCGACTTACCTGGCAATAAAAGTCGAGACTAAGACCATAAAGAAGTAAAAGTGATTTATAATAATAAATTAGATTTATTAACATTTAATCTATATATATAAAAGGACATGTATGTATATGAAAGGACCTGACTGAGGTAAGACGCACGCACAGCCGTAACCGCTGTGCGTAGAAATGAGAAATTTGGACAGATGTTTGTTTTCATAATCTGGACATCCACTAAGAAGGGATTTTGAAAAATTTTAACCCTAGAGGGATGAAATAGAGGTTGAAAGTTTGTATGAAAAAAAATTTAAATCGACACCGATTTTTATAAAATTTGAAATTCAGACTCTTAAAAATATTTCATTGAACATGTGTTTCATGGTTTTTTAGAATTCACCCCCTAAGTGTTCAAATAAGGGGTTGAAATTTTATATGGAAAATTCTTTAAATCGCCATTGATTTTTATAAAAAATTAAATTTAGACTCTTAAAAATAATTTATTGAAGACGTGTTTCGTGGTTTTTTTAGAATTCACCCCTAAAGGTGCAAATAAGGGGGCGAAGCTGCGCGCGCCCACTAGTAACTATATTTTATATTACCGTCACACGTTTTTAGCGGTATACACCGTTCACAGCAGGGTAGGCAAAGGTGTTAAGACACTTCGCCCCATTTTCCCCTAAATTCTGTATGCTCGACAGCTCGACGCCACGCTGTGCCTTCACACCAGAGCGAAGAAAATGAAAATATTAAATAAAAAAACTACTCGAGTGGGAATCCAACCTACAACCTTTGCGTCAATCCAGTGTCATTCAAAAATGATCACATTAGAACACAACTTACATTATTTAGGTGTGGCTCGAGATTTACGAGCCATAAGTCCACGTTTAGGCATGCTCCTTATCATTCCGCTGCGGGCACTGCGCGAAAGGAATGTAAATATTTATAATTTACATATGTGATACCAGCTGCAAGATACTTCGTGTAATCAAAATTTTTAAAGCATTCGGTTTTACATGCGGAAATATTTATCTTTCACGTACAGACGTCCCTCTGTCCTCGTTACGCTGGTTTCCTGAAATATGTTTCATGCTAAATAACATGTTGGTAGGAATTAGATATTTAGATATTGAGCATATTTTATAATAAAACTTAATAAATTTTGTAATTTAGAGGCCAGTCGTGGCCTAATCGTGGCCTAAAATAAGTGTAAACGCGATAAGTTGTGGGTTCGATTCCCACTCGAGGAAATGAATATTATTTCGTCGCTTTGGTCTCGAGGCAAAGCGCGGCGTTGAGTTCCGCCGCTCAAGGCGCAATGCCTCTAGCGGGGGAATATGGAGTACAGAGTGTTTTAACACTAAGTTCCTTCTGCCTACTAATTAATATTGTAATATAGCTACAGTATTTATTGAAATATTAAATGTTGTTTAAGTATAATTGTCCATTTTAAATTAATTTTAGGTTGTCATCGCATAATGGCACAATATGTAAGCGCGATGGTTGTGGGTTCGGTTCCCTCTCAGGGGACGGAATTATTATTAATTAATATTTTCATATCTTGACACTGCTAACAAGGCAAAGCGCGGCGTTGAGTTCCACCACTCAATAACACGCAATGCCGCGAATATTCGGCGGAAAGTGGAAAACGGAGTATCTTAACATTAAGTTTCCTGTGCTTTCCCTGCCACATACGGGATACGGCGTGAAAATAAAAGATTAAAAACTAAAGAGAAAAAAACTAAATAATTTGTCTTATTAGTGAATCAGTAGAACAATATAAGAGTTGTTTATTATTATCTCAATATAAATGAAATTAACAGTATTCCCAACATATATTAAAAGATCGAACAATTCACATTCGTAACCTTAATAAATTACCATTGATTTAAAACTTAAATTATAACAAAGACTCAACGATTATATTTCTTATCCTCGTTTAAGGACAATGGTGTCGCCCACATGTTTAATTATTCAAATTTACTTACGAAAAAATCTAATTTCTTCTCACTGTTGTGATTGAATAAATGAACGAATGGGAAATGAGATATATATTATATTATAATAATGAAGAAAAATGAAGATCAATTACTTTCCAGTTTTTATTATAGAGATATGATAGAAAAAATATTTTACTAAGGATTTTTTCTTGTTTATATCCCAAGCCTGATTATTTTTAGTAAGGTAGAACTCGCGGGAGGTAGCGCCAGTGAGACGTTTCCCGCTGTGCTACGACGGTGGTGTAATAATACTGAGAAAGCTTAACATAAATGTACTTTGTTTTTTAATTATTCTTCCAAATGTTTTTTTTAATTTCAGCTCCGAAAGTCGGCGGAAAGTGGGGAACGGAGTGTCTTAATTACTAGGGTCCCTCTTTCCGTCCGTTCTTATTAAGACACTTTCGTTCCTCACTTTCCCCTGAATTCTGGAGGCGTACTTAATAACTAAATTCTGGTTACCTAATTTATTATTTCATTATTTGTTTTCATTATAGTATTCCATAACTTTTTATTTAGGTACTAATATATATTTATTTATATATTTTTTATTTAAATATAAAAATAAATATTGTATTATATTGTGGTAATATTAGTTGAAATCCGCATTTTGTTTAGCATACCGGCTGATCAAATACATATTTTTTATAATACGTGAAAATTCTCAAGAACAGGAGATTAGCAATAGAAAACAGAACGCTTAGTTTCAATAAAGTTATATTTTATACGTTCTGTTCAATAACTCAGGATATCTATACATATTTTAAAATAGTAACTGATCGCTGTCTGTACATGGAAGATATATGAACTATTCGTATTTAACCGGATTAATCGCGTATATACTACGGAGGTACTAGCGGCCCTCGTGCAGCTGTGCCCGTTTGAAATATTCGAATGTTTATTTAAATGTATTTAAGAAATGTATTTAAGAAAAAACCGGGGAAACTTGAGTCGGACTGGCCCACCGAGGGTTCTGTACCAATTTCAGTGCTGTGATTGGGAAATCAAAGTCAAATAAATAGGCGTATTCCTTACGGCGTATTCCTTAGGGAGGATTTGTGGTTTATGAAATGTGATGTAATGGCTGGTTTTATCCACAGTATGCTCACACACAGCTGACTTCAATACATGCCCATTCTTAATATCGGAGATGTGTTCCTTCACCCTCACACCGATGCTTCCTCTTGTTTGACCGATGTACAATATAGCCACGTATAACATAATCTAGCCATAACATAAATCACAATCACAAGCTAGTTTGTATATGTAAATAGTATAATAATGCCAATATTTTTAACATTTTATAGTGTTATTCCACACTTAGGAAAGAAATATACTTATTTAGAAAACGTATAAAATTTGAACGTAGCGGGACTCGAACTCACGCCTCCTGGAAACCGAACAGACGCCCTGACCACTAAGCCATACGTTTTCATCAAACTACGTTGAAAATTTTATACTCTTGTTACAACTTATTTATGTTGTTAGCATCTCTATAGGGAGATTTTTACAAATTTCCACTACCACGACGAGACTAAGATAATTACTAACGTTCTATTATAAATAAGTATAGAAATGCCAATTTTTATATTTCCTTTACAGTTTTGGTAACATAATTCATATCATAATTGTATTGACGCAATCCATCCAGAATTCGGCGGAGAGTGGGGAACGGACTGTCTTAACACTAGGTTCCCTATGCCTGTCCTGATGTATGGGGAATGCGGCGTGAAGCTGATTGTATTAAGATTGAAATGAGTAGTCAAAATATGTTTTTTATTTAATGAAATAAATTCACCGACAGCCTGTATAGCCATATTTTATTATCAAGGACAAAAAAGAAAACATTAATTATGTAGCCTTAAGCAATATAAAATATTTACATTTTACTTAACCAAAGACAAATTATATTTTTTTACGCAACAAGTTCAATAAACTCGACACTTCATCAAGATCCATCAAAGTCTATTTATTTTCAACGACTTTTTATTCTCATATTTCAGTATCAATTATTTTTAAGGTAAGATTTTATATCACAAATTAGTTTAAGTCTGTGCTAATACATACTCTGCTAATACATATTTTTATTTATAATATTATATAATACATTTAATTATATTTTCTGGTCTTGTATTGCGGCTTACCTGCTAACCTTGGCCTCAATGTTTACATACAAAATTTTAATAAAAAGAAAAAGCTTTTTATATATTCACTAACTAAACATAGACTAAAATAATAAACAATGAGTAGGCCAAATAAATAAGATATTTATGTATACCTATTTACATTTTAAGAAAAATCTAGCGACAAGTTAATTAATTATCTAACATTAATATACTTTACACAAATTTCACATCTTGCAAAAAATACCTAAATTTGCCATTTCACAATTCCATTAAAATGGTAGAAGTACCTATGTATATTAAATTATAAAATTTATGAACTGACGCTGTTTTAAACCGACTTTTATAAGAAGAAGAGTTATCATTTCAACTACTTTTCAAAAAAATAATAAACAACACTAAAAAGCTACTTTAGTTCATTCAGGTCTAGATTAATTATATGAACCTAAATAGATATTTTTTCATATCTTTCTCTTTTATTTGTGGATATCACAGTACTCATTCATATACCTACGTGAAATATCTCATTTAATCATTCTTAGACGATGAAGGAAAAATGTTATACATATATGTATGTATTTCCTTATTCCTCAAATATGATTAGTATACATTATACAAAAAATATTATTATGAGTTTCTCTTAGTATTTATTACGTACTAAAAAACTTTTAACGAAATAAAATGAGAGTAAACAACATTAGTGGTCGAAATTCTGCGACTAGAAAATCACATTAATCAAGATCAAAAGAACCCTGTTTAGGTGACAGCCGCAGAGAGGTCGGGGCGAATTTCATTTAGAAAAATAAAATAAGATTTTAGCTTGCTGAAAACTTATCAGTAATGGAAAAAGTAGTGGAAATATATTAGAAAAATCGCGTGGCTTTACTAGCAATTGGAGCCAACTCCGTTTTAGCCCCAATCGCACCTCGCAAATTCGTTTATCCCACTGGGACCATTAACGAGTCAGGATAGATTGACCTATTGTTCTACTGACGTAACTTACCTTTTCACCAAAACGTTATTTTATTATAGGAACTGATGTTCAGTTTCTATAATTTCACGTATTAATAAAAGTAAGATGTATAGATACATATTGGTTATGTAGAGGAATAAAAATATATAAGACAAAAATACATTTTGTGTCAATACAACTAGAATGATAATGATGACTTTTGAACACTTTTTGATTTCTCAGGCTGCGTGCTTTTTTACACTTTTGTATGTTTTTATATGAATAAATATTTATAATAAAATTTCTGATTATATTTGATAAACATTTAAATAATAATATGTTAGGAGTATCATTTAAATATTTACGTAATAAAAATAATTAAAAGAAAAACAAAAAAATCCTACTGCGTAAAAGAGCTACAAAGAAGATATCATTTACTTTTATTGAATTATCATAAAATTTCGACTCGATAAAATTTTGTCAGATATACAATTTCAAAATGTATGTACTAAGCATTATTTTATTATAAATCAAACTGGCATATAAATAATTTAAATTGTGATTTTAGTTGTGGAAGCAATAATAAAAGCTGCTTGCAATATCTATATTCCGAAAATAAGAAGTATTAAAAAAATAGGACTTTCGAGCTCTGTGTGCCTCTCAAAGCTCTTATAACATTTTCTTCTAAAGTAGTTTTTAGAGGGAGCTTCTCAAAAAAATTAATTATTCTCATATTTTTTTGTGTTAAAACACTCCATTTTCCACTTTCCGCCAAATTTTGGATGCATTACTTGTTGAGTAGCGGGACTCAACGCTGTGATTTGCCTCAACACTAGAACGAAGAAATAGAAATAAAAAATGTTTCATTTCCTCGAATAGGAATCGAACTCACAACCTTTAGCATTTACAGTCACACGCTCGTGCCGCTGCGCCGTGACTGGCCTTCAATAAACATTATCTTTCTTTAAAATGTTTATACACGTAATATTCATATAATTAGGGCCAGTCGTGGCGCAGGGGCACAATGTGTGACTGTAAAATCGATTGGTTGCGGGTTCGATCCCCACTCGAGGAGATGAAATATTTACTTAAATTTTGTATCTTTTCCATTTCTTCGCTCTGGTGTCAACGCAAAGCGCGGCGTTGAGTTCTGCCACTCAACACGCAATGCCTCCAGAATTCGGCAGAAAGTGGGGAACGGAGTGTCTTAACACTAGGTTCCCTCTGCCTACAATGCTGTGTGCGGGGTACAGCGTGAAGCTATTATTATTATTATACTTATATAATGTACGTAAAGTATTAGGGAGAAATTAGTTAACTCACATCTCACCTCTCTAAGGACAGTCCTTTCCAATCTGGATTCCGCCTGGGACACAGCACGGCTACTGCACTAATTAAGATGTTGGATGTAATTAGATACGGTATTGATAATCAGGAATTAAATATTATCGTTCTATTAGACTTTTCTAATGCCATAATACCGTNACTTAAATTTATATTTCCATTTCTTCGCTCTGGTGTCGAGGTTAAGCGCGGCGTTGAGTTCTGCCACTCAACACGCAATGCCTCCAGAATTCGGCAGAAAGTGGGGAACGGAGTGTCTTAACACTAGGTTCCCTCTGCCTACAATGCTGTGTGCGGGGTACAGCGTGAAGCTATTATTATTATTATACTTATATAATGTACGTAAAGTATTAGGGAGAAATTAGTTAACTCACATCTCACCTCTCTAAGGACAGTCCTTTCCAATCTGGATTCCGCCTGGGACACAGCACGGCTACTGCACTAATTAAGATGTTGGATGTAATTAGATACGGTATTGATAATCAGGAATTAAATATTATCGTTCTATTAGACTTTTCTAATGCCATAATACCGTAGACGACGATGTACCTATTATTGTTTTACGATCTTTAAATATTTCTCCTATTGCTATCGAGTGGTTTCGCTCGTATATATGTGGCCGCATGCAGTGTATTCGAGCCAATAGAACATTTTCTTCCTTCTCTGATAACGGAGCTGTTGCTCCTCATGGCGGCATTATCTCCCCTCTTCTCTTCTCCATTTTTATTAATTCCATTACCTAATGTCTCACTCTATCTTTTCATCTGTATCTCTCTCTCTATAGTGCTATTGCTATCCTTAATTCCAATCTCCTTACCGTTAGCTCACGGAGTACATCATTTGGTTTATCAATAAATGCTCCTAAATTACAGGTTTGGATAGCTGCTGACGACTACCAAAGACAACTTTGGTAGTCGTCAGCAGCTATCCAAACTCCATTTACCATTCCTTTTTCCTTTAGTGTTTGGGGGAACTAAACTAGAGTTCCATTCAACTATTAAAAACCTAGGTCTCACAATGGACAATTCCTTTTCTTGGCTACCCCATATATCTGAAGTAAGTAGAAAATTCATTACTGGTTACGAATTATGATGACAGAAATACATATATTTATATAAGAAATACAACTAGAAATCTCAAATTTAGCAAAGGCGTTACTTTTAGATTATTCAATTTTATAGTTTTAATAGCTACAATATCGCTATATTACGCTACATTTGTTAAGATACTGCTTTTCTCTGTTTCCACGCAATTTTCGAGGCATCGTATTGAGTGGCGGAACTAAACGCCACTCTTTGCCTTATTACCAAAACGAAGAAATGAAAATATTAATAAATTATAATTCATTTCCCCGAGTGGGAAATGAACCCACAACCGTCGCGTTTAAATGTCACACGCTTGTGCCACTTCGTCACGAAAATATTTGATGTTAATATATTATTCTGTCAAAAATATGAAAAATCCATTAAGTTATCAAAAAAATACTCTGTTACTTAAAATATCAGATAATTTTCTCATCATAATATAGTTTAATGTAGGAAATGAGTTTTTATAAAGAACGAGAAATTCACACACTATTACAAGAAATATGTTTACCAGCTTCATCAATAAATTCTTTTCCGAAGGCTCAAAAGTAGAATCTATTATGACCCTTTTATCTAAAACATAAATCGTTGAGATTCTCTTTATATGGAAATTCTAACAAGACTTTATATTGAACTTTTATTTAAATTAAAAAATATTTTAACCCAACGTTGTTTAGATTTTTTGTAATATGGGTCTAAAAAGTCCACCTCAGGCCATTTTTTTCATTCAAAAATTAAAATACCACCTATTCAGTACTAGTTCCCTGCAAAAATTTTGAAATTGAGACATTATAGAGAATTCAACACAATTATTCTGATCGCAAAAATGTAAAAATTTCTCTAAAAATCACTAACGAATTTTGCGTTAAATTATTTGAAAATATCTACAGATCTTTAGTTTTCTAATGAAATATCACAACCTACTTTACAATTTTGAACTCTTGTTACAAATGAAACATAAGGTATGTATGTACGTAGCTTTTTTTGGCAGCGAGGAATGGAAAATGCCAATAAAAATTACTAGGAAAATATTTCTCTATTTCAAATCAATTCTATTTAAAACCTCAAAGTGTCGTGTGACACTCGACGTTAATTTTTTAGCGACCAATATCTTTTTTTACCCATTAACCAGATTAGTCATCAGGCCAGAGGGAACCTAGACATAGTGTTAAGACATTCCTCACTTTCCGCCGAATTTTTGAGGCATTGCGACAAACAGTATGAAGCATCATACTGTTTGACGCAATGCCCGTTGAGTGACGGAACTCAATGCCACGCTTGGCCTTATTACTAGAGCGAATAAATAAAAATATTTATAAATATTAATTTATTTCCCCAAGTGGGATTGAACCCATAACGGTGGCGACTTTTTTCCTAAAATTAATAATTATATATAATACTTATATATTTTTTGGTTGTAATATTTGGAAAAAATATATATACGTACATAATACTTATAACTAACAGGTTGTACGTACACTAATAAAATTATTCAACTACTTTTACATCATGACGACATAAAACAGCGGTCAACGACTTAAAACTATTACATTTCATGACATCTTCAAAGTGAGGAAATGAGAGAATTCTAACAAATCACTTTAAACACATTTAGTAGTAATAAAAATGTCAGTGTTCTAGGCTTCTAAGTGTAATTAAATAGTTTTATACGTATCTATTAGATTAGTTTTACTATTAAGGTCGTCGTGGCGCAGGGGCGTAAGGTTGTGGGTTCAGTCCTCACTCAGAGCAATGAGTAACGAGGCAAAGCGCGGCGTCGAGTTCTGCCACTCAACACGTAATGTCGAAAATTGGGTGGAAAGTGGGAAACGGAGTGTCCTAATACTAGGTTGCCTAAAATTGTGTGTTTTCATTTGTTTTGTTCCTAATTTCATTCAATAAATAGGTAGGCGAGCGAAAGACAGATAAATCAAAAGCGGTTTTTCCTGTGTAAGTCTCAATCCTACGAGAATTGCGGGAAAGTAAAGATAATTTTAATACTTCTATATCTATTTGACTAACTTTTATATTATTAGCAAGGGACTTCGCCTCCTGCTCGCTTTTCCCATCAATCACCGCCCGCTTCAAAATAAAGACTTTTTAAGTATGTGTTAATGGCTTTTAATATAATGTTAATTAAATGTAAGTTTATTGGCATTTTTTCATATTTCTTTTTCATAAAGAACAAGTTGCTATGAGGAAAATAGAAATATTTACTGTGAAGGTCACCCTATGTCGCAGTACATCCCTTTAGATGTCAGGCTGACAGCGACACCGGATATTTCGAAATTGCGATATACTTATCTGACACGTCCATTATTATCAGCCGACGTTTCTGTGCTATACTCTTATATAAGGGCAATTTAAATCTTTATATGGGTAGTAATATGTGAAAAGAACATATTTCAACTTATACATATTTTTCGTACACTTTTTAACTATAGATCAATACTCTCAATTAAATTATTTTCTATATGCGTTCTGTTAATTTTATATAAAATGATATAATTAATGAATATCAACAATGACAAAATGTGCCATTTATAATATATATTTTTATATATCATATGAAAAAAAGGAACGCTTAGTCAAAATAAGTCTCGTTAAATATAAATCAACGAAATTCTCATGAATTCTAAAACAATCAGCTTCACGCTGTATCCCGCACACAGCAGGGTAGGCAGAGGGAACCTAGTGTTAAGACACTCCGTTCCCCACTTTCTGCCGTATTCTGGAGGCTTTGCGTGTTGAGTGGCAGAACTCAACGCCGCGCTTAACCTCGACACCAGAGCGAAGAAATGAAAATACAAATTTAAGTAAATATTTCATCTCCTCGAGTGGGGATCGAACCCACAACCAGTCGGTTTTACAGACACACCTCGTGTCGCTGCGCCACGACTGGCCTCATGAATTCTAAAACTTTTTTAATAAAATCCTAATGGCTTAAACTAAACAAGAGCAGTATAACTTGCTTACGATTTATAATAAAATAGGTAAAATGCCATGTCGCATTGGCGGAGGTTTTTATAAGTGTCGTAAAATATCAAATATTTTTTTACTACATGTTATTATTATTTAAAAATAGAAAAAATCCTTTTCATTTTTAACTTTTTTAACTATTACATAGTTTTATTACGTCACACATTGTAATATTTTATACAAAAGACCTAAGACAAAAACTAAACATTTTATTACGATACCCTTGTTTATAACAAAATATATTTTTATTTGATATTTTATTGGCAAAAGAAATATTAAATATTATTGATAATCAAAATTTACGGCTTCATAAGTTAAATACGAAAGATTAAATAGTTATTCCTGACTGCTACGGAAGGGTTATGTTTTTCGCGCGTATCTTGTATGTATGTATGTAATATCCTTTATTACCTCATCTCCAGAACCGCTGAACGGATTTACACAATTAAGATATCGTTAGATTCGTATTAGCAGCCCAAGTGTTCTTAGAGAGGTTACGTTAAAAAAATAATCATGGCGGCTGTGGGACGCCATTGGACTTAGTGAAAAAAAAAATCGTTTCGAATACCACAATATGGGTATCAAATTCAAGATCTCAATACGAAGATTTCAAAAAGGTATATCATGATTATCATTGCCATGATGAATCCTGACAAAAAAGTGAAAAATAAAAAAATATTTATAAAAACAAAAACCCCGACTGCATAAAACTAAAAAGAAAATAAACAAGGCCAATAGTTTATTAGGATTAACAATTGGGACCTATAAGTAATTCATCAATCAATAAAATTTTTACCAGGAACCCCGCATAAAATAATTTTTATTTTAATCCAGATTAGCGATATATATGAATTATTATTATATAATATTATAGTCATTATATAAACTAAAAAGCAATTATACAAACTATTTAGATATATTGCCATCTACTTGTTATTCTCACGTATAAGCTATATTACTGTAAAGTTTTATCTAAATCCGTTCAGTATTTTTTCAACCTCTATCTCATTCAGTAATGCAAGACTCTACTTGTTAAGTGATAAAGTAATGTGGATGTACAAAGGCGATTAAGAGTTTTTAAATATATTTAGTTTCATCATTTAATATCACAAAAAACCTTTAGCAGTACGATTTAAAATATGCTTTACTTTAAAAAAAAATGGAGATATTTCATCGTTATGTAATTTTTCGATTAAGAAAAGTACCTCCATGAGCTGATTTGATACTTTTTTATCATTTAAGCGCAGGATACTTTATTAAGCAAATATAAAACAAGTTCATCCACTGAGGGTTCCGTATGAAAATTGGAGGTTTCGAGCTTTTTCTGGAATTCAAGCTTAGCTTAGCCAGAGCCCTTTCATCTTATACCTTACTTGAACTAGCGGCTTTAATATCAAATTTTGCCCTATTATTATTTATGATTTAACCACAAAAGTAGTTTTAAGATTTTTTCCTAAAGTAGTACTACCTATAGATGCTAGCTGCCAAATTTCATAATTCTAGGCCATTCTTATTAATTTTAATTCCCTGTATAGTGTTTAATACGTGTTTTTTTGCCATATGAACGGCCATATCTTTTTTTTTAAGTTAATGTAGAAATACGATTTTTTTAAACTTCCTTCCTTGAAAGGACTTAAAACATTCAAATTTTGTAAAATTGCCAAGAGTACGAAGACTCAAAATTAACTTCAATTTGAAAATACGACTTGACTCATTACAGCTAAGTTATATTCGTGTAAAAATATGATCTTTACAAATGCTATAATACAGTATTAAATAATAAAAAATATTAAGAAAATATTCAAATACTGACATTACTAGAGGTCACAAAATAAACTGCGCATAAATACAATGAGACGTGACTTTCTGATACATGAATAATGTTAACCAAATATCGAGTTAAAATAATAGTCACGTAAATATTTATCATAGAAAGTTTATTTAAATGAAACACTAAAAAGAGAACATAAAATTTGTCTATGTTTTCAGAGACTGTAAAGTAGGTAAGTATGTTTATGACTATTTAAATCTGCAATTCAAATGTCGTGGTAGATGAGAAGAGAGGAACTGACGAATGACCTATGTGTGACAGCGTTTCCGGTCGATTGGGCACGTTCAAAACGCGTGTCTATCTCCACTTCAAAGGCAGACAACGCTCCTGTAACTCATCTGGTGTTACACGGGTCGCGGGCGGCGGTTATGACTTACTATTAGGTGACCCGTACGTCTGTTTGCCTTTTCTATAAGAAAAGCGACCTGTTGCTGGTTGGAGTATTACATTAAATGGGCTCGTACTACCTAAACTAGGACGTTACGTTCCACCACCCCGTGCGAAGTTTCTCTAAATCGATAGAAACAGTCATATTATAAAATCTAAGTATTTATTTATATTTTCTCTATATATTTTATATTTACTATTTATTAAGAGTACCAGTCGTAGCGCAGCGGCACGAGGTGTGACTGCAAAACCGACTGGTTGTGGGTTCGATCCCCACTCGAGGAGATGAAATATTTACTTAAATTTATATTTCCATTTCTTCGCTCTGGTGTCGAGGTTAAGCGCGGCGTTGAGTTCTGCCACTCAACACGCAATGCCTCCAGAATTCGGCAGAAAGTGGGGAACGGAGTGTCTTAACACAAGGTTCCCTCTGCCTACCCTGCTGTGTGCGGGATACAGCGGTAAGCTGATTTGATTTTTTATTTTATTAAGAGTAAAATTTATTTTGTCTAGGTGTTTCAAAATCTGTTCTATCGACATATTATGCAATTATAAAATCATTGTGATGTCTTCAGCCTTTGAATATTTTAGGGCTAGTACCAATCAAGCGCTTCAAAGGTGAAGTTATGTTCTGAAGCCCCTCAAGCTATGGACCAGCGACATCAAACGTGTCTTACTAAAATGTGACCAAGCAGTAAATTGACAACTACAACGTCCTATGACATTTACACGAGCTTAAACAAAACAACAAAGTAAGCAATTTTAACTAGCTCTAGAGAAAGGTAGCTTAAAGAAATAACTTCTGTCAACGTGTGTTTCTCTTTAATTTATCGAAACATCTGAATATGTCAAACCAATAGAAAAATAAAATGCAAGAAGTGGCACTTATTTTCCCCAAGGTATTAATTAATACCTATATTCTTTATTGCAGAAAAAAATAAAACATACAGTAATATAAAATGAAAAGTTAATTGACAAGGGTGGGTTAACAAAAGTTAGTAGACAATTTAGTTCTGTTTGGTTTTGTGACTTTTAAACGTGCCGATTAGCAAAAAATACTTCGCCAAATTCGCGATGTATTTAAAAGTATTTAAAACACCATCAAATAAATCATTTGATGAATAACAAAATATGACTGATTATTTTATTGTCAACTGTTAATTCACCAGCTTTAAATCTAACTAGACTTTTATTAAAAAAAGTCCTTTACTATCAAAATAACGTCCCATTACTTTAGCGTTTCATATAATTTGCAGGAAAAGCATATTCTCTAAAAAGCTATGAAAAAAACTGAAACATTTCATTTCCGATTTATAGTGTAGCAATATTTTTAATAGTTTTTTTTTACTGTTAATAGTGCATATTGCTTATTGGTTCATCACGAAAAATAAATTGTACAAGCCATTCAGCACATATTGAATTATGTGGAAAATTTCTATCCTGCATTCGGTATATGAAATCTTAAAATTTTCTACGTTATTATTATGTACCGTTTACGATTTTTTATTAGAGACAACTCTTCAGTATACATTTATGAAGATTTTTCAAAGCCAACCAAGACTAAAAGGCTCGAGACTCTTAGTCTCGCGGCGGTCATATANTATATATATATATATATATATATATATATATATATAAAATTTATCGGCGTCTATTTATATGTTTATCTCCGAAACTGCGTGGATGTATCAATCACAAATTAGTATAAAATATTTCAGATCTGGTTTGAATCTCAAAGCATAACAAAAATCAAGATACTCAAGTCAACGCAACCAAAAGATACGAGCGTTTACGCATTGTTTTTGCGGCATTTTGTATTAAATTAACCGCATAATCAAAACCTATAGGGTAGTACCCGTGGACCTACAGTTAAGTTTTGATAAGAAATGAGAAAGTACAAATAAAGGAAAAAATCCAAAAAGTTAATAATAATAGATATTTTATAGAAAAAAACATTACAAACTTATAATTACAGTTCATTTCATACAAAATTAGTACGCAAACTTAAGTTTGCTACCTTTTGCAAACTGTACTTTTCGTTGACCTAAGAAATAATATAATCCTATAAATACAATCCTGAAATTTGTACGGAACTTACGATATATGTTTATGTCTCGCATTGGAATGATCTATTTAAGGTTTTACATACAAAAAATAACATTAAAACAATTTCACATACAAAATTAAATTTTCCTTTTACTACACATTTATGACATCCGACGGCTGTTGAGAACAACAGTAGGCAGAAGCCTACTATTTGAAAAAAAAGAAAATTAAATCAGCTTCACGCTGTATCCCGCACACAGCAGGGTAGGCAGAGGGAACCTAGTGTTAAGACACTCCGTTCCCCACTTTCTGCCGAATTCTGGAGGCATTGCGTGTTGAGTGGCAGAACTCAACGCCGCGCTTAACCTCGACACCAGAGCGAAGAAATGGAAATATAAATTTAAGTAAATATTTCATCTCCTCGAGTGGGGATCGAACCCACAACCAGTCGGTTTTACAGTCACACCTCGTGCCGCTGCGCCACGACTGGCCTCACTATTTGGTATTGCATATTTTATTTCATGCACGTTCCTTAGCATCACATCCATCATCAATCTAGCTATACATTTCCACGTTTTTACGTGATCTAATTTTGGCATGCAATATACATAAATATGTATATTGCATAACTGTTTAATTTCGGAACGCCATGATAAAAAGAAGAGAACAGAACTGTTTCATTTTTTTTCTCACCAACAAACATTTATTGTTATTAAATAAGAGTCGTATAGATATTTTGTTGTTAGGAAAAAGTATCTTAGATGCGTCTGTATTACAATTTTTGATTTAATCTGTCATTGCAAGAAACAGTAATTTGAAATTTAATGAAAACATGGGTAATAAATATTAACCCTATTCGCACAGGGAGGTGAGAAAGAGTTTATTCAAAAAAGAATATTTGCAATCTCTAAACACACCTACTTAATCTGTTAAAAGCAAAGGTTGAGCTGCCCTGAAAGGATATTGCGCTCGTTTTAAGCGCTAATTTCTATTTGTTTTTCTTATAAATTACTACTATAACAGCCCTTAATGCGAAATATAATAGAATAAAAATCTCTAAACAATACACAGGAATTTATATTTAGTGTAATTATAAAGAAATAAGTATTTTGTAATTAAATTAAACAATTTGATTTTTTTCTTCATTACAAGATATACTATTCTATTATATATCTTTTATATCTGTAATAGAAATAAAGCGGCGGCGGAGTATTTTAACACCTGGTTCCCAGGTTCCCTCTGCCTACCCTGATATAAATGAGATACATCATGAAGCTAAGAAAAATACTATAATAGTAATCGAAGGTAGTTAAGAAATAGTATATTCTATTAAGAAATACAACCAATCATTTTAATATCAGTCCGTACTCCATTTGTAAAAACATTTCGATACATTTTGGTTTGCGATTATCATTTAATCGTAGCAAATGGCCAGTTGTCGCGCAGAGATTGATGAGAGGCAGGCTTAAGATTAATTACGGTACAGCGAAAGTATTATCTGATAAGTGCCCAAACAATTTATCAATTGATAAATAGAATGAGATTACAATCAAAAGAAAAGTAATATATTTTTATACAATATGTTTTAAATTATACAATGCAATACACAATAATGTCTAGTTAAAATACTTTTTTCTTTTGAATTTTCACTTTTATTTTGGTTCTTCAAAAAAGGTTCTGTCGCTGTCGTGAAATCAAATATTTTTCAGTATTATTTGATTCTTGACAGATCCTAATTGAATATTTTTTTAATACAGTAAACGGTTTTTAACATCTTGTTTTATTTTTCCAAAGAATATAAATGTTTTTTATTATTTTTTTTGTCCCGAACGCTTTTAGCTTTTGTTTTACTAAAGTCATTAAGTAAGTTTTCATCTTAATACTTAAAATATTTACAGTTGATAATTTTAGAAGAAAATTGCTTCTTTTAATCACCGTTTGGATTTGCTCAAAACTTGCTATGCGTGAAAATTCACGCAAATTAGTGAATCATTCAAAATAAGCCAAGGCTAATTTATTTATAAGTTTAGCCGAGAAGGGTCTTTTTTGACAGTAATACATAATATGAAAGGATTATTTAACCCCTAACTGGTATAGAGGGGGGGGGGGGGGTCGCGTCCCCCACGCGTTTTATTTTCTATATTTTCTTATAAGCTAAACATCGTGGGTAGCCGCTATTTTATTCTCATTACGTCACTATTCGCGTCGGGTGCCGGACATTGAGTGTTGTCATCACTTACTAGGATCCAGGTATGCACAAATTGTGGTCTGTGCGGCCCCCACGATATCAGTTCCGTTAGTTTTTTGATATCATATTTTTTATTTTTTTTATTTACAACTATTTTATCAAGATGTCGCGGCCTGTAAGTGAAAAAACAATAGAAGAGATCGTAAACAAAGATTCTGATTCCGTATTAGTGATTGGAGTTAGACCAGTAGATGAATGTAGCGATAGTGAAATTTTAAATCATACAATACGTATTGAAAAGAGGACGCTGTCTCTTATGTGATAGAAAAAAAAATGGAAAAATTGCTACAAACTGCAATAATTATTCAAAATTAATTTAAAAAGTATATAGTAACACAAAAATATTTTGTGATAATTGTAAAGGCTGAAAAAATTTTTGTTAATGCAATCATAATCCTTAAATGAAAATGCAAGTAGATTTTTTTGAAATAAGCAAATATAAAGCGTAATTTTTTTATTAAGTTTAAATATTCCAGATAAAGTAAAATAATATCATTTTTGGTTATAATCTTCTAACAATAAGTTTCATAGATATTATTAATATAAAAAATATATTTAAAAAAGTTTTTATTATTTTGTGATCTCTTTCAATATTTAAATAAGAATATTTATAAAAATAAAAAGTAATTGATTTCATAAATCAAGCCTATTATTTGTCATATATTAGTTTTTAATCAAGTACATAGACAAAATTTGCTTGCTAATATTATAGCTAAAATCATTTGGGGCTGCTCGGCCTCCATAATGCTAGTTACAATACGCGCCCAGTGTCACTCTTGCGACGCGGCATTCTAAACATAAACAGGCTGGTATAGTTTATATTAGGTGATGTGCTAATAAATTGATTATAACATAAATTGCTGGACTATTTAATGAAGTTTTGGAATTTTGGAAATTGGTTGGTTGGGTAATTAACAAGCAAAGACTCATGAGTACACAGTGACTCGTGTAATTTAAATTGAAAAGTAATATTTAGATCTGCCAATCACATAAATACTTAGATATATCGTGTCGATTGTCGTCAGAGATGCCGGATCACTGGTTTATACGTATTTGGGTGTCAAACACTGCTGATAAGTGATGGAGACAAATAAATATTACTGTTCTATTTAGGAAATATAAGCGTGAGTCAGTGTACCCGACTGAGCCACTGTTCCCGACCCGACCCTACTCATATACGTGAAATATCTTATTTAATCCTTTTTACACGATGAAGGAAAAAGATTTTATGTAACTATTTTCCTTTTTGCTCTAATATGATTACTTTATAACAAAAAAATAAAATAAAATAAATAAATCAGCTTCACGCTGTATCCCGCACACAGCATGGTAGGCAGAGGGGACCTAGTGCAGAAAGTGGGGAACGGAGTGTATTAAACTCCGTACCCCACTTTCTGCTGAATTTTAAGGCATTGCGTGTCGAGTGCCAGAAGTCAACGCCGCGCTTTGTTTCGTCACCAGAGCGAAGAAATGAAAAGATAAATTTAAGTAAATATTTTTTTTTTATTATTACAGTGTTATTCCACACTTTAGAAAAAAAATACTTATTTAGAAAATGTACAAAAATTTTAACGTAGCGGGGGACTCGAACCCGCGCCTCCTGGAAACCGACCAGGCGCTTTGACCACTATGCCATACGTTCTCATCAAGCTACGTCGAAATGAAATTCTATCATTATCAAGATTATTTGTATATGTGTAAGATTTTGCTTCTAACGTCATACTTAGAAATTTTCAAAAATGTTTCCTAAGCACTTTAGTTTATCTGCCTTATGAAGTATCTTAACTGCATTAAACAAGTAACATTACCTCCCGCACGTGACTAAATTCTACAAAACAATTTTATACGTGTTTTGGTCTCAATGTAGGTATATTCTAATAGTATGGATCGTTTATTTATATTTCTTACATATTGTGTTAATAGTTTTATACGTATTAGAGTAGTTTTTAGGCGTTCGACCGAAAACTCGACGATTGTGGTTTCGATTCTCACTCGGAGGAATTAAATATTTCTTTTATCTCAACACGTAATGTCTTGAAAATTCGACGGAAATTGGGAAACGGAGTGTCTTAGTACTAGGTTACCAGATTCCCTAAAATGATGTGGTTTTCATTTGTTTTGTTCCTAATTAAATTAATTAAAGTATAGTGCATAATGCTAATGAGTTACTAGAATTTTTCGTAATACAAATATATTAGTAGAAAAATGCACTTTTCCTCATTACTAAACATACTGCCCCAGAAATATTCAATTCACTTGTTCTAATATCTTAGGACATCCTTGACATGCTTAATGGAGCTGATGGTGATACTGGTGCACATCAAGAATACTGCTGTTAACCCCAGCTTGAAGCGTACCAAAACTAGCCTCGTGGAGGTCGCCTAGTATTCTGCCGCCTAACAAATCTTAAGCATTTATGTCTTAAATCGGCCTTTATTATTCTTATGACAATAGAAACTTTTGAAAAATTTTAAAAATATGTATTATCCTTCTAACACAAAAACAGAACACACCCCCTTGAAAGCTACTATTCTTGCCGTCAAACAAGTACTGCAATAAAGCACTACGTGCTCAAGGCACAGACATTTCTTCCTCTTGTGACAAGAATATTTGGTTGTTTTATTTTTTTGCCATTCGCATTCGGCACCGACCTTTTCGTAAAGCACCAATAGTCCCATTCCTATAATCGATCTTCAAAATTTCTGAATCAGTCTCAACACTCTAGGCAAGTTCAACTGTGTCTGACGTTCTCTTTTATCAGACTTTCATTATCTCTAATGGGAATCAAACTCACGATCGTCATGTTTACACTCCAACAGTGTGCCGTTAGCCCGCGATAGTGTCTGTCCGATGGTCTGTAGTCGTATGCGTGTCAAAGATAACTTATTTATTCGTTAACTTACAACTACCTCCGCGTGGTTGAAACACTCCCCGAGGATCGATTCTTAATCTGGGAGTACCTTTTAATGTATATCGTCATTTGCTGCGTCTGATCTGTCGGTCAGAATATAAAATACAATTGAAACATTTAAATCGTATAAAATTTACTTCAAGTTGAAAATACAACTTAGTTTATCATGTCTGAGTTATACTCATGTAAAAACATAATTATCACAAATTAGCATTTGTGAAATTATTAAGAATATAAACACATACAGTATTAAAAATAAACAATATTAACATTCAAATACTGACATTCGTTTCAGTACTAGAGGTCACAAAGTAAACTGCGCATAAAACCAATGAGGCGTGACTTTCTGATAAATGCTTAATGTTAACCAAATATCGAGTTAGCATAATAGTCACGTAAAGACTTATTATAGAAAATTTGTTTAAATAAAATACTAAAAAGAACATAAAATTTCTTTACGTTTTCACACACTGTAAAGTAGGTAGGTATTTATATATTTTTTTATACGATTCAAATATTGTGGTAGGTTATAATAGTACCTGTTGGTGATTGGAGGTTGTATTATTTTTATTTATAAAATCTATTCAAAGAATTTTTTATCTATTTTGAGGCCAGTCGTGGCGCAGTGGCACAAAGTGTGACTGTAAGTCGTTGTGGATTCTATCCCCATTCGAGGAGATAAAATATTTACTTAAATTTATATTTCCATTTCTTCGCTCTGGTGTCGAGGCAAAGCGCGGCGTATGGGCGGTCTGCGTAAATGCATTTCCCAGCGATAAAAAAAAAAAAAAAAAAAAAAAAAAAAAAAAAAAAAAAAAAAAAAAAAAAAAAAAAAAAAAAAAAAAAAAAAAAAAAAAAAAAAAAAAAAAAAAAAAAAAAAAAAAAAAAAAAAAAAAAAAAAAAAAAAAAAAAAAAAAAAAAAAAAAAAAAAAAAAAAAAAAAAAAAAAAAAAAAAAAAAAAAAAAAAAAAAAAAAAAAAAAAAAAAAAAAAAAAAAAAAAAAAAAAAAAAAAAAAAAAAAAAAAAAAAAAAAAAAAAAAAAAAAAAAAAAAAAAAAAAAAAAAAAAAAAAAAAAAAAAAAAAAAAAAAAAAAAAAAAAAAAAAAAAAAAAAAAAAAAAAAAAAAAAAAAAAAAAAAAAAAAAAAAAAAAAAAAAAAAAAAAAAAAAAAAAAAAAAAAAAAAAAAAAAAAAAAAAAAAAAAAAAAAAAAAAAAAAAAAAAAAAAAAAAAAAAAAAAAAAAAAAAAAAAAAAAAAAAAAAAAAAAAAAAAAAAAAAAAAAAAAAAAAAAAAAAAAAAAAAAAAAAAAAAAAAAAAAAAAAAAAAAAAAAAAAAAAAAAAAAAAAAAAAAAAAAAAAAAAAAAAAAAAAAAAAAAAAAAAAAAAAAAAAAAAAAAAAAAAAAAAAAAAAAAAAAAAAAAAAAAAAAAAAAAAAAAAAAAAAAAAAAAAAAAAAAAAAAAAAAAAAAAAAAAAAAAAAAAAAAAAAAAAAAAAAAAAAAAAAAAAAAAAAAAAAAAAAAAAAAAAAAAAAAAAAAAAAAAAAAAAAAAAAAAAAAAAAAAAAAAAAAAAAAAAAAAAAAAAAAAAAAAAAAAAAAAAAAAAAAAAAAAAAAAAAAAAAAAAAAAAAAAAAAAAAAAAAAAAAAAAAAAAAAAAAAAAAAAAAAAAAAAAAAAAAAAAAAAAAAAAAAAAAAAAAAAAAAAAAAAAAAAAAAAAAAAAAAAAAAAAAAAAANGACATCAAACGTGTCTTACTAAAATGTAACCAAGCGGTAAATTGACAACTACGACGTCTTTTGACATTTACATCGAGCTTAAACAAAATAACAGTGCAATCAATTTTGACTATCTTCAGAGAAGGATAGCTGAAAAAAATATTTCTGTTCACGTGTATTTCTCTTTAATTTATCGAGTCATCTGAATATGTAGAAAGTACAGAAAAAAATCTATTTGCAAGTAGCGCTAGCTAAAAAAAAAAATAAATTAATTTCGTTATGTTCGGGTTTGTGACTTTCAAACGTGCCGGTTAAACAGGGATGGCTTCGCCAATTCCACGGTGTATTTAGAACACCATCGAATAAATCATTTGATGAATAACAAAACACGACTGAGTATTTTATTGTATACCGCTAGTTCACCAACTTTAAAGTTAACTAAACTTTTCTCAAAAATAGTCCGTTGCCATTAAAATAACGTCGCATTATTTTCACATGTCATCTAATTTACAGAAAAAAAAATATTATAACTATGCCATTCCCTAGAAAGCTATGAAGAAAGCTGCACAGCTAAAAAAATGTATCGACAATTTCATTATGGATTGGTAAAGCAACAATATTTTTAACAAAGTAAATTTTTACTATTAATAGTGCATAGCTTATTGGTTCACTAAGAAAAATAAATTGTACAAGGCGTTCAGCACATGACCTATATTGAAGTATGTGGAAAATTTCTATCGAGTATCCGGTTTATGAAATCTTAAAATTTTCTGCGTTATTATTATATCGTTTACGATCCTTTATTACAGACAACTCTTCGGTATACATTTATGAACATCTTTAAAAGCCATTAGCCAAGACTAAAAGGCGCCGATAAAATTTATATATACATACACGAAAATTGAAGATTACCGCAGTTTCGTATTCCAAGTCTATGAGATTGCTTTCTATATAAGAACAATAGATATATGTGTGTTTAATAATAAAACACATTGCATATATGTATATATTTCTGTATAGTTTTGTATTAAACAATTTTATTCTGCTTATTAGGGTTCCGTATATTAAAATGAAAAAAAAACGTAACCCTCATAGTTGTTTTTTTGTCAAGACACTAAATACACGCAATCAAACGAGCGTTTATGAGTCGTATTTCCGACATTATGTATGAAATAAGCCGCGTAATCCAAACCTACATTTATGAAATTTGCTAAGAAAAGGGAACGTGCAGTAGGTACAAATAAAGGAAAAAATCCAAAAATTTATAGAAATTTTATAGAAATTCTAAAATTATAGACTCGTATTAGAACGATCTTTTAAAGTTTACAAACAAAAATAACATAAAAACAATTTCACATAAACAAAAACAATTTCACATAAACAAAAACAATTTCCTTTTGTTAAACATTTATAACAACCGACGGCTGTTGTTCTGCCTACCATTTGGTATTGCATATTTTATTTCCTGCACGTTTCTTGGCATCGCCTCCATCATCAATCTAGCCATATATTTCCTCGTTTTAACGTAATGAGGCCAGTAGTGGCGCAGGAGCACAGTGTGACTGTAAAACCGACTGGTTGTGAGTTCGATCCTCATTCGAGTAAATGAAATATTTATTTACATTTATATTTTCATTTCGTCGCTCTGGTGTCGAGGCAAAGCGCGGCGTCGAGTTTCGCCTGAGTGGAAAGTGGGGAACGGAGTGTCTTAACACTAGATTCCCTCTGTCTACCCTGGTGTGCAGAATACAGAGTGAACCTGATTTGATTAGATTTTTACGTAATCTAATTTTGGCGCTATGCAATATAAATATATATTTCAATAATTGTTTCATTTTTGTCTTTTCTCAGATTCGACGTGTTATTTGTTATTAGGAAACGTATATATATTTTGTTGTTAAAAAAATATCTAATATTCTCCACACTCCTCTAGTCCTATTTTTCATACAAGTCGTCATTGTAAGAAACAAAAATTAAAAAATTTAATAAAAAAATTATCACGCACTCATGCACAACTGCCTTCGTTTGGTACAAACTGCTTTACCAAACAATATACTGGTACTAAAGTCTTGTGAAGTCTATAAGGTTAAAATATAAAATAATAATTGGTCACCAAACTTTGCCAACCTACCCTTATTTATTAATTATGCAAATTGCAGTAAAAATACTCTTGTAGAAAAATATTTTCTTTTCATTAAGAAAAAAAATATTTACCCTATTCGCATAAGACGAGAAAGACTTTATACAGAAAATAATACTTGCAATCTCTAAATATACCTACTAAATCTGTTAAAAAGAAAGGCCGAGTTATCCTGAAAGGATTTCGCTCTCGTTTTCTGATTGTTGAATCTAAATATTGTAAAAGCGCTAATTGCTATTTATTTTTCTTATAAATTGCTAGCATAACGGCCCTTGATGCGACGTAAAATAGAATAAAAATCTCTAAACAACACAATATAAAACGAGGGAATTTACATTTGTTACAAATTATTTTTTGAAAGTATAAATTGAATAATTAAAATTTTACTTTATTTTTTTATAATGAATATAATAGATATATTATTATATTTTATTATATATCTATTATATCTATAATACAAAAAAAGCGGCGTCGAGTTCCGCTAATCAACACATAAATAATTTCAAAAAAGAACGTGGAAAACGGGAGTGTTTTAATGGGTACGGACTATCTTAACACTGGGTTCCCAGACTTTTCTCTGTGGGGAAAGTGGGGAGTGGGGAACAGAGTGTCTTAACACTAGGTTCTCTCTGCCTAGCCTGATGTGTGCGGGATAAAGCGTGAAGCTGGTTTATTTGATTTTAATTTTTCTCTTATATATTTAATTTGTTGATTAAGTTATGCTATTTTATTAAGAAATATGTCCAAGCTATGTAATATCATTCCGTACTCCATTTGTAAAAACGTTTCGATACACTTTAGTCTGCAATTATCATTTAATCGTAGCAAATGGCCAGTTTTCGTGTAGAGATTGATGAGAGACAGGCTTAAGATTAATTACAGTGTAGCGAAAGTATTATCTGATAAGTGCCTAAACAATTTATCAATAGATAAATAGAAAAAATTACAATCAAAAAAAATAAAAGTATATAATTTATACCAAATGTACTTGATTTAACAATGCTTTTGGATTTTTTTTATATGCAACAATGTAAAGTTATGTTTAGCTAAAATATTATTTTCTTTTGAATTTTAACTTTCATTTCGGTGCTATAAAAAGTTTCTGCAGGTGTCACGAAATCAAATATTTTTTAGCTTTGTTTCTTGACAAATCTTAATTGAACATTTTTTATACAGTAAACTTTTTTTACTTTTTGCTTTACTTTCCCAAAAAAATATATAAGTAATAGTTCTTCATAATTTTTTTTTTGTTTGAACGAGCTCTTGCTTAAGCTTTTGTTTTTAAAGTCATTAAGTAGCTTTTCATCAAAATGTTTTAAAACATTGACAGGTGATAATTTTAAAAGAAAATAGCTTCTTTTAATCACCGTTTCGTTTGGATGTTCTCAAAACTTGCTATTAAGGTGTGAAAATTCACGCAGGCCAGTGAACCTTTCAAATTGGTTAATACCAAGGCTAATTATTATTTATATGCTTAGTCGAGTAGGATAGACTAAGCTAGTAATATAAATACATGGATGGATTCGCAGACGCAGAAGCATTTCGATGACGCAGATTCGACCGGATCATTACCACCCCCGGCATTTAAAACCGGCGTGAAGTAGTGGCTTTATACCACTGCGTTTCGCATCAGGTAATGCCCGGCTCCGGCGCCCAACCCACCTGTAGCTTCAGCCGGCAACGCATCTGTAGCTCCTCTGGTGTTGCACGGAGTCGTGGGCGGCGGTGATCAATTACCATCAAGTGACCCGCACGCTCGTTTGCCTTGTCTTTTTCCATAAAAAAAGGGTCTTTGTTGACAGTAACACATATTATGAAAGAAATAGTAAATATTAATGATGAGCTCTAAATTCACCATGTTTTAATTTAAAAAATACAAAAAAAAACTTTTATATGTGTGTAGGTAATGTGGCCAGTCGTGGTGCAGGGATACAACTTTAAACGCGACAGGTTCAGGTGTGGGTTCGATTCCCACTCGAGCAAATGCAATTTCTTCGCTCTGGTATCGAGGCAAAGCGCGGCGTTGATTTCCGCCACTCAGCACGCAATGCTTCTAGAATTCAGCGGGAAGTTGTAACCGCTACTTAATAAAATATTTTGTAACTACTTAATAAAATATTTAAATAAAATTATCTAAATAATAATTTTAATATTTTAGTATGGCTCGTGATACTTATAATATAGATAGAACCTTTTCGTAGTGATCGTAAGTAATCCAAGATCTTTTAGAGATTCAGAGGTAACAGTATTAAAATGAAATGTAGCATAAATTTAATATAAGTACAAATAAATATTTTATGATAAATAAAATGTCATAGTCTGTCCGTTTCAATCTCTCGTGATATTTCTTTAGTATATCGAAGACGTCCTATTCTCCTCTCTGTTATACCTAGTCAGCACTGATAGTTACCTAAGGGAGGATAGTGAGTGGCCCCGCACCCGCCACTTACCGTGGATTCCGGCCGCTCGGCTCTGAATCCTCTGGGACGGATCGAAATAGTTAATGTTTATGATTCTTATAATGCTTTTGCAAAAGATTAATTATTAAATAACTGATTCAAAGAACAAAGTCTAATATACATATTTGCAATGGAGTTGAGATTATTATATGTAGGCCGTAGCCATAATTACATTTTTTTTTATGGAAAAGACAAGGCAAACGAGCGTGCGGGTCACCTGATGGTAAGTGATCACCGCCGCCCACGACCCCGTGCAACACCAGAGGAGCTGCAGGTGCGTTGCCTGCCTGTAAGGTGGGTTGGGCGCCGGAGCCCGGCATTACCTGATGCGAAACGCAGTGGCATAAAGCCACTACTTCACGCCGGTTTTAAATGCCGGGGGTGGTAATGATCCGGTCGAGTCTGCCCATGCGTGTTGCCATTGCTGGCGACGTGACTCTACCACACGTACTTTAGTCACCTCTTACAACACCACCAGTACCAGGATGATCCTATTCTAGGCCGGGATCACACGGCAC
>JAAIXJ010001037.1:14070-81351 GCA_013403705.1 Heliconius hermathena | reverse complement strand
TGAATCCTTACCCAAATCAATAATTTAACATTTAAGGCTGTTTCTGAAGCAGTACATTAAATTATTATGTATATCAAACAGAGCTTTAAAAAACATAACATAGGTAAAAAGAACGTAATGTTACAAAAATATATACATATAATAAATAATTAGCTTTATGTATATTTTATGAATATCAAATATCAACATTGGTCATATTTTTTAGTTCGAAACAATCAAAAATTCTTATAGAAGTTACGATAATGTCGTAAAAAAATCATATTAGAATATTACAGATTAAAGTAATAAAAAAATTATATTAGAAGTCATTATAGTTGTCAATCAATTCTGCTTATTAAATCAATAATCATGTATTTTAAGCGGGCGAAGCCGTGGGCGGGCCGCTAGTACCAAACCAGTGACGCCCAGATATATATTATAAGTATGTCGTCGACATCAGTCAATTGAAGCATTATGTTTTCTACGATAAAACCAAGCGTTGGACAAATAAGCGGACACTACTGTATATGTACACCAGACCTGGGGCATAAAATAGCATCACACACCTATCCATCATACACCAAGTGTTAACATTGACGCACCGCAAGAAACCGCGAAACTATCTAAATATAATACATATAAAATTAAATGCCATAGCAATTTTCTTAGCCAAGCACATTAGTACCAGCGAAGCCAAGCAGCAGTATGTTGTGTGGTTGTTATATTCGTCAATAGTAAAACATAGGGTCAATGAACTCTAACTCTAGTCTCTAATAAATAGTATATAATTTATAAATTGTTATAGTATATTATTATATTTATAATATTTAGTTTTATACATCGACAGATTTTCTTTATTGTCAGACATTGAATTTACTCATATTAAATAACATTTATAAAGTGTATATACGTATTTTGGTATAATAATAATTTTAACTGTCATATTATAAATGATACTATTATATTTATATTTCCTTTTATAGTAACATGTTCATTATTGACTAATATATATAGAAATTATATTTATAAGTAATTGTAATTCACCAAACCTATTTAACTCTTACTTCACAATTCACATATACGCATCTAACAAGATGGCGGCAGGCATTCTGCGTACATTAATAGATATAATTGTAATTTTACATACCTCATTAAAATATCTTCTTGTATTTATTTCCATTTACTAAATAAATAATATTTATTTCTGGATATTGACGGCATTATATGTATTAATATCACTCTTCTTTGTTTTAATAATAATCTATTAAAAATTTACTGACGAAGTATTCCAAAACAAACAATCGTAAATAGTGAAAGCACTTATAAGTTATAACTTATCTTAGTAGCCTCGAATACTTATATCACAATTGAAGACATAATCTCACATGCTTTTTAAGCATTAAATATAACTAAATATATAGTAATTATAAATTAAAACTTCTCTAAACATTTTTAACATTCATCCTTCCTCAGACGCGTCCGCCATTTCCCTTCTCTTTCTTCCTTTTTTATTATAATGTTATTATTTATAATATTAATTATTTATAATATTAATTATGTTATTATTTATTTTAAATTATAATACACAATGATTACTTATAATTATTAAATTATTTCTAATAAATATATTTTATATCTGCGTGTTTTACCTACGGTATATTACGTCACTTTAATATTATTTGAGAAAGGAACGCGTAACTAAAGAATGAACTAAACTATTATAATATTTATAAGATTGTATTTATCGTAAGCTATAAATTAAAAGATATTGTATAAATTATATCCATTTGTAATATTCTTTTTATATTTTTTTTTTAATTAATTATATTATTTACCTACACAAGAAATGTCTTAATGGGCACGGAGTGCGTGCGGTTCTCTCTGCATCCCGACTATGTGCACCATATATTATATGCGTGAAGCTAAGAAAATGTAGGTAACATTACTATGCTATTGTAGGTACATACATATATACATATATAATGATAGCAAAAATAATTAGTATTGACAACAAAAACAAATAAATAATATATGAAAATTTAATATTTTTAAGACATGGTTTTTTTTTAATTTTTCGTTATTTGAACGGATGTTTATAATTTTATTTGCAGCTTCAAGTTTTTTCTGCATATGGTGCATATTCTGCAGTGTAAAGATACTCCGTTCACTACTAGGCACTTGCCTAGTGAGGGAAGAAGGCATTGTGTGTTGAGTAACAAGTTAGTTAGTTATACACAGCTATACGCCGTAATCCCCATGTAGCAGGGTAGGCGGAGGGAGCTCAGTGTTGAGACACTTCGCTCCCCACTTTCCACCAAATTCTGGGGGCAATGTTGTGGGCATGTGGGCAGTGGGCAATGGGGGCAGTGTTGAGCGGTAAAACTCAACGATGTGCTTTGCCTCTATATCAAATCGAAGAAACGATATATTAAATATTTCATTAAATATTTCGAACCCCTAACCTATCGCGCTTACATACGCTTGTGTGCCCTGTGCCGCGACTCGCCGCAATTCAGTTAGTTGGTTATATTAAAATACAATAATTTATTCTATTAGAATACTCTACATATAATATGTCCCTATCTTACATAGAATCATTGATCAAGTATCACGCCACATCTCATCTGGAATGATCTTGAGACTGTTCCTCTCAAAAGGGTTGTACCTGTATTAGATTTGTCAAAGCAACGATTTTAACATGGTATCTAGTATCTATGTAGTCTTTATACTATTATACCTATGTAACGTATGTATTAGGTCCTTACATATGAAATTGGTCTTTAATCACAAATTTCTCCTCTTTGGTTAGAAATTTCAAATACAAATTTATACAGCTATTAACACGTGTATTAGTGTTTCGTTAACTGCCATTCATTTGTTTTTTTTCCTGTTTGCGTCACTGAGTTTACAAAATAGAAAATTTGAAATATCATGTTATTTATGAGCACGAGTGGCACCAGTGCTGTGGAAACGGTTCGAAGGGTTCATGATGGATGTGTGTTTTTGGTTCCAACGTTTTCGTTATAGAAATTTTGATCTACAGAAAAAGCCCGTAGAGAGCCGGAGACCCAAGTTGATAATGAAGTATTGAAGGCTGTTATAAAAGCGGACCCATCGCAAACCACACTCTGCATAACAGACGGCTACCAAATTAGAAGAGCTTCAATTGGAATGTTTAAGACATCCACATCCACCGTACTCTCCGGACCTTGCTCCAACAGATTACTATTTTGCAAAGGAAAAAGTCAACTCCGATAGAGCAGTCCAAACTACCTTCAAAGTTCTTATTGATACCGTCTGAATGGATTTTCTAGTAAACTGATCAATATACTACCCACGAGATGGCAAAAGTGCATAGATGACAATGGTTTATACTTTGATTGAATAAATATATTAAATTAAAAAATAATAGATTTTTTTGTTCCTCCCATACCAGACGCCAATTTATATGGAGAAACCTAATATATGAAATAATATAAAGGTAAATTTCAGGAAGAAATCACAAAAAAAAATCTGTTGCTATATACTAATAAGTTTATCTACTATCATAATATGAAAAAATATTGCGAAATAGCTAAGATAATTTACATGGAATATGATACCTAACGATATATAGAATAAACATGTATATCTTTATTTATATTAACACTTACTGTACTTTTCTATATTAAAAAAGTTACATTGAATAAATACAAAATTAAATGGAATAAGGTTAAATGGTGTAAAGTGTGATTCTAACGCGACGGCTTCGATTCCCTATTCGGATTATTATTTATTACTTTTTTATTTCTTCACTCTAGTACCAAAACAAAAAGTGCGGCGTTGAGTTCCGCTACTCAACACGCAATGCCTCGAATATTTGGCTGAAAATGAGGAACGGAGTGTCGTAACAATAGGTTCCCTGCAGGATGATGCAAGAAACAGCGTGAAGCTGAGAATGACTTTATCTCATGGATGAGCATTTACTACACGTTTATAGAACAATATCTGAACGCATCAGTTACTATGCTAAATCCTAGTAACGCTAACGTTATAGTAACATCGATCATCCCCATGATGTAATCCACATAATGCTCGCAGAATTCGTAGGAAAATGGAGAATGGAAGTCTTAATGGGAACGGGGTGTTTTATAAACACTAAGTTCTCAGGTTTCTTCTGCCTACTCTACTATATACATATACATACAGCGTGAAGGATGGAAAGAGGAAAAAGATTCAATTTATGTATAATAAAAGAAATTAAAATGATGATGAAATTTTAGCAACATTGTCACTTGGTCACTTATCGATCAACAAAGTAACTTAACAATCCTAATATTAATGTTTGCCCTATAATTGTTTTAATTTTTTACCTGCTATTGTCCATTCCTGATCAACTTGACTCCGGAGTAGAGAAATGGAAGTTTCATCCACTGTACCATCCATCCACGTGAAAAGATCTCTATTGACTGAAACTTGTCTAAGAATCGTTGACGCGTTGTTGTTTCCAATTGTGCTTTGATCGACTGTCAGTAAACATGGTGGCCTCTTTGAATACCATTTCCTCTTTGACAAATGTACATGCAAAACGTTGAATACAATTTTAGAAAATATTAAATTCCTCTACTATTCCACACAATTTTAATATATTATGACTAAGTAACTAAGGTACAAAGTTACTGTAAACGCGACTGGTCGTGGGTTTGATCCCCACTCAAAGAAAGGATTTTTTTTCTTTAAATTTCTATTTTCATTTCTTCTCTGGTGTCGAGGCAAGGAGCGGCGTTGGTTTCCGCCACTCAGCGATTCCAATTCCTCTAGAATTCGCCGGTAAGTAGGTAACGGAGTGTCTTAACGCTAGGTAGGGTATAGCTGATTTTGATTTAATTTTTAATGATATGTAGTTAAATTAATATTTAATGTACGATATTTAAATATTTATTAAATTATTAAACGAAGCCAGACTAAAAGTTGTGTTGGGACGCTACTTTGGCTTACTAAAGTAAGTAGTAATATTTTTTTTATCTTTTCATTAAGTTTAGGATAGTTAGCCAAAGTGATTACTTGGACTAACTAAACCAAATCGGTAGGTTTAACAAAGATAAAAAGTACAATAAAAAAAAATCTACAACACTATATGAATATGATAAATTATGATTAAAAACGAGCGGTAAACGTCATTTGTCATGTATACGACCATTTGAAATCATACAATGTCTCTAAATGGGCGAAAAATGAAGAATGGAAGAAATTATCCCCTGGGTCTCAATCGCATACCCTATATAACTGCGTGAATATAATAATAAAAATCGGTCAGTCGCGAGTCGGACGTGCCTGCCGAGGGTTTCGTAAAAATTTTATGATTAGAGATCGCTTTTTGCTTCTCTGCTTCCAGTTTTTATTACTCGCCATGTTAAATTAAATATGCAGTAATAATGATGATGAATGCTCTATTTTTTAATTTTTTACTTAATGTTTCATTTTTTCTAAGATCGCGTTGACTTAGAATTTTATTACTTTCTGTACTCGACGGGCCCGTAGACCTGAATATTTGATAATAGTTTGAAACGAATGATTCCACGAGCTTTCACGAAAAAAGTTATTGTCAGACATACAGACAGACGGCCAGACTAAAACTTTAACGTATATGGGCATCGTTTTTTTTAAAGTACGGAATCCTAAAAAAATATTTTAGACTGCTTTAAAACTTATCAATTTGTTATTACAAAAGGTTGGTATCTAATAAATATATACTTTTTATAAATGAATACGTAATGGATGAATGAATATTTAACAAGCTGTCGCACACAGGTGAAATTTACACGATTGATGGCCAATATTCAAAAAATAAAGTTACTCTAATTAAAAAATAGTAACCTAAATTACCTACAAGATTTCTTTGTCTATCTATTAGTTGCTAGTAAAAAGCTTGACACTCTTTATATTATTACTTACATAGATCAACAATACAGTCATTGTTTGAAGGAATGATCTAGTATTATTTTGCATTATTTTTAAATCACGTTTGATATTTATTTAGTGGATACTAGAACCAAATCATTATTGATTCCATACCTTCAGGTAAACGTCTTTACAAAAATATAATAAAATAGTTAACATTCATAAGGATTGCGAAGTTACGTCGTTTCAAACTTTAGGCGATATTTCATTAAATTATTTTTATATTTATAGTAAAAATGTTTATACTTTACCGCGCTTTACCCGTATGTTTTTATTATTTTAATAGTAAATTTCAGTACCTTTTATATGGTACTAAATTTGGCTGCGTCTACTTGCGACAATTGTACAAAATTAAATAAAAAAAATATTAATAACCATTTTCAGACGGTTCCTATTATACTAGTAGTATACCAATTATCCTAAGAAAATTGGTAAATTTTCACTCGATGTGTGAATGCAATGACCACGGAACTTGACTACCTCAAAAACAAGTAAAGTCTTATCCTCAAAATTATATATTGAATACATAAATATCGAAGCAGATTTAAAATTATATTATTTTTTTTGTATGGAAGTGGTAATTAAATAAATCTTTATTCTTTACCCGTTAAAATAGAATAAACTCATGAAAAATATTATTTCCTATCAATTAACGCAATATTTAAACATAAATATATTTATTTTAATTTTGACCAACTTTTAAGTGAATTTCACCTGTGTGTGTCGTATTGAAACTATATTATATAATTTTTTGTACATTTCTAACTATACTACTGAGGCCAGTCGTGGAGCAGGGGCACAAAGTGTGATTGTAAAACCGACTGGTTGTGGGTTCAATCCCCACTTGACAAGATGAAATATTTATTTAAATTTATATTCCCATTTCTTCGCTCTGGTGTCGAGGCAAAGCGCGGCGTTGAATTCTGCCACTCAACACGCAATGCCTTCAGAATTCGCCAGAAAGTGGGGAACGGAGTGTCTTAACACTAGGTTCCCTCTGCTTACCCTGCTGCGTGCGGGATACAGCGTGAAGCTGAGCATGAGCACTATTTTATATGTATCGTGTAAATATATAACAATCTACATATATAAATAAGATCTTAATTTTTGCACCCAAGACAAAAGTACGTACAAGCGACACACACTGCATTAAAGTGAAATTTTCTGTAAACCAAAGTGTTATTACCAAGAACATCAATCATCCCTTTGCCGCTTTGAAATCCACAGTCGTACGGACTGCGTGACTGAACACGCGCTGCCTCTTGTAGACACGTGATTCATGAGTTAGCAATCGTGGAGGACAAAATATTGTAAGAAATTATAAAAATATATCGTAATAAAGATATTTAATAATGTATTTCTTGTTTGCCTCTGCCTCCAAATATATCTTTCAAATACATATGGTACTTGAAAGATACTAGTTCAAATTTAGAACAGAAAAACTGTACTGAACGATACTTATTTACTTGGTTTAGATTTTTTGAGTAGAGGTCATCTAAAGTTAAAACACTTTGTTCCCCATTTGCCGCCGAATTCTGAAAGCATTCTGTGTTGAGTGGCGGATCTCAACACCGTGTTTTACTTTGACACCACAGCGAAGAAATTAAAATATTAAATATTTCATTTCCTCGAGCGGGAATCGAACTCACAACCTGTCGAATATGATGAATGGAGTGTCGTAACTAAAGGTTCCCTCTGCCTACTGTATTGAGTGCGGGATACAGAACGAAGGTAAAATAAAGAAAAAATATATATATATCCACAGAGAGAGCCTGTAGTCGTATCATTAATTCATTTGTTAACGCATGTGTACCTCCAGTAGTCGCGTTGATTAATTAACTTGTAGAGTTAAGCACTTTCCGTATGCTTCAACTATTTAAAGCCAATTATTACATTTAAACACTATTAAACTATTCATTTATATGTGAAACAAAGTTGTTCTAAATGAGCTTATCTAGTTATTTGTTAGTGGGTGTTAGTTTATGTAATCCATTTTAATAGTTAATAATTTGGTGGGATACTTGCTGATAAAAAAATATACAACCAATTATTATTTACCATTACGCTATTTTAATTGAAGCCAGTGGCGGCACGAAGTGTGACTGTAGAATCGACTGGTTGTGGGTTCGATCCCCACTCGAGGAGATGAAATATTTACTTAAATTTATATTTCCATTTCTTCGCTCTGGTGTCGAGGTTAAGCGCGGCGTTGAGTTCTGCCACTCAACACGCAATGCCTCCAGAATTCGGCAGAAAGTGGGGAACGGAGTGTCTTAACACTAGGTTCCCTCTGCCTACCCTGCTGTGTGCGGGATACAGCGTGAAGCTAATTTGATTTACTTATTTTGACTATTTTAATTTCAAATATTTGAAATATTAATAAAAACACTTTTTTATAGCTTAGTTTGAAGAGAGCGTATGGCTTAGTGGTCAGAGCGCCTGGGCGCCGTTCAGGAGGCGCGAGTTCGAGTTCTGCTACGTTAAAATTTTTATACGTTTTCTAAATAAATAAAGTACACTTTTTCCAATGAATAATGGTTCGTATTCCTCTACTTAATTCGTTGTATCTTCGAGGAAATTATTCTTTATTATTTTCTTATTTTTAGATAAATATCAGTTTCCTTTCTTGTTATTAGGAGAAAAGAAAATTAAATATAATATTTTGTAAATACAAATCTATCTTCATTATGTTGTGATGTTTTTCTTTACTGCTCAAGTAATTAAATTGAGTATTATTTCCGCTATGAAAATGTTTTTTAATTAGCTTCACGCTGTATCCCGCACACAGCAGGGTAGGCAGAGGGAACCTAGTGTTAAGACACTCCGTTCCCCACTTTCTGCCGAATTCTGGAGGCATTGCGTGTTGAGGGGCAGAACTCAACGCCACGCTTAACCTCGACACCAGAGCGAAGAAATGGAAATATAAATTTTGGAAGAAATGGAAATGTTTTTCCTAAATAAATATTTTTAAATTGAATTACATATACATTACACATGTACATTACAATGTATTGTTTCTTTGTAATAAAGATTATTTCGAAGAAACAAAGTAAAAATAAAACGTTTTTTAATGTTATTTAGTGTAATTAACTTAGAATGAGGAGATTGCCACGGCGGTGCTGCATAAGCGTGTGGCTGTAAACGCGACGGTTGAGGCTTCGTTTACCGATGAACCGCCACTCAACAAGCAATGTTTTGATTCGGCGGAAAGTGGAGAACAGAGTGTCTTAACACCTAAGTTCTCTTCACCTACCCTGTTATATGCAGGAGACAGCGTGGAGTTTAAAAAAAAATGACTTAGACCTTAATTTTAATTAGAGGAAATGCTCAATTATAAATATAATATAGATATTTTTTTAAATAAAAATAAAAATATGAATGTAAATAAAAAATATTTATTTTCTTCTAAAATATTTAAAAAATATTTTCTTTCTTCTTCGTATATAAAAGAATATCTTTTAAGGCAAGGATTGTAAATCTGGACATGTATCTTTGAATTTATTGTGACACTTGGCATAAGAATTTTTGTCTTGAAAATGGTGAAAGGGTTAGCTAAATATTCTTTTATGTTTTAAAGAAGAAAAGTATTATACAAAGAGAAATCATTAAGTTTTGCGAAACCCGAAAACATAATATCCTTTATCATTTAACCGTAGAATTTTTTTTTAAATCTTTTCTTAGCTTTTATTCCTGTAGTATAGAAACTGAAAGCCATTTAATAGTAAAATCAGTAAGCCGTACATAAAACATCTAAATTTATAATTTTTTATTATAAATTACAAGAATATTCTCCGCTATAATTATTAAGTATAAACTATTAAGTAAACAACTTACTTATACGTATTATATAGACATGATATATAGGTCGTATGCCACCTAATGTAGAAAAACAGATTCATAAAAATCAGCTTCACGCTGTATTCCGCACACAGCAGGGAAGGCAGAGGGATCCTAGTGTTACGATACAACGTTCCCCACAGATTAATTATAATAATACAATGAAATTAAAGTTCAATTTCGAATGGCATTTTTGACACTTCGTTGCCTTTGCCTGCTTTAAAGAAACACGTGAAGCTATAAAAAGCTATAACCAGTCAAGTGCGAGTCGGACCGCCCCACCGAGAGTTCCGTAGGTACCAATAAGTTGAACTTATAAAAGTTGATTAATATAAGTTTGCAGATGTAAGCATTTTTTTGTATGAAATATATTACAATTATAAGTAGGGTAATTTTTTCTATGAATAAATAAATTTTAACTAAATAAGCGAATAAAGTCACACAAAAATATAAATTAATAATAAGTAAGCACATAATCTCATAATTATCAGTAATATATCGAATTGAATATATGAAAATTGACAAAATTGTCAACGTCGTGTGACCGTTGGGGTCGGACCAAGCCGCGCCCGCAGACCGCGGCCCATAGGCAAGGTAATTTTGAATTTATGATGTGTCTTAAAGTTTTTTTTTATCATCATGTACTTACTGTTAGATACAATTTTAATATTTATTTGGAAAACGTACAAAAATTTGAACGTAGCGAACCCGCGCTGGAAACCGATTAGACGCTCTGACCACTAAGCCATACGTTCTCATCAAGCTACGTCGATTTTTATACGCTTGTTACAACTTATTTATGTTGTTAGCATAGCCTATAGAGATAGGAAGATTTTTACAAATTTCCGCTACCCAAAGATAATTACTAAGAATTATCGTCTGGCGAGAGAGAATGCTATTTATTAAATATTTTTAACATTTTAAAAGTGTTGTTCCACATTTAAGAAAGAAAAATACTTATTTGTATAAAAATTTGAACGTAGCGGGACTCGAATCCGCGGCTTTTAAGTATTAAATATTTATTATTTAAGTATTATTCTTTCGTAAGTGTTGAATAACACTTTAAAAGTGTTAAAAATAGACAATATTAATCTGTATACAATGGGAAAGGTGACTATTATAAACATAGATATATGTTTTTTAAATGAAACTATTTTAACCGGATTAATCGCATATATTTAAAATTATATTATACATTTTGGAAACCCGACGTTTCGTACACTTTGCAGTAGTCCGTGGTCACAGGTAGACTACTACCGTAAAAGGAGGAGGTTATCAATTCGACTGTATTTTGATATGTTTATTACCTCAGAATGTTTGACTGGATGACCCGATTTTGATGTTTTTTTTTAATTCAAAAGCTAGTGTTTCTCCTGTGGTTCCATTTTAATTTGCTCCATCTCTGAAAATCACATAAATGGACAAATAACGGAATATCCACCCAACCGATTTCGATAATTCTTTTTTTGTTGGAAAGGATACACTTCAAGAGTTGTTGGACGAAAGTTTGATTGAGTTCTGGTTATGTTCTGGTACTAAACAAGTCGGTTTTTTTTACAGATTTTTCACAGATAGACTGCGCAAACCATAGAGCTATCAGTTTGCTTAGCTTGTGTAGTAAAGTTTATGCTAAAATACTAGCGAGAAGAATACAAGAGAGATCTGAAAGGCTGTTGTGGGATGCCTAAGGATGCTTTAGACTTGGAGGAGGGTGTATGGATCAGATCTTTTCCCTCCGCACGATCACGGAAAAATTTTTGGCCGTTAACCAAAAAGTTTTCTGTGCTTTTGTGGACTTGGAAAAGGCGTTTGACAGAGTTGTAAGAGCGAAACTATGTGAGATACCACCTCGGTACAATGTGAGCGGACCCTTGCGACAGGTAAAGGTAACTTGTAAAGTCTCTTTACAGAGATCACAAGCTTGCGTGCGAGTAGGAGCTGACATCAAAGCTCATTGCATCATCAGAATGCGAATTGCAGGCATTAGCCACCACTCTGAAAGAAGGGCCTAAGCCAGAATGCGAATAAGACAAGAGTACTGGTTTTTGAAAGAGATGAAGAAAGGACGACATGTAAGATCAGTGTAAATGGTAAGATATTAGAACAAGTAAATGAAGTGGTATATCTGAGAAGTATGTTCAGTACAGATGGAAGATACGAGATGGATGCATTACCGGAGCATTAGGTGCTATACGGCAGCGAAATGAGGGTTCAGAAGAAGAATGAAAGAAAGATTAATGCAGTGAAGATGCGATCTCTTCTTAGGATATGCGAAGTCAGCTTAGCTAATCGAATCCGCAATGAAGAGGTACACAGAATGGCAGGTACTAGCGAGGATGAAGAATGAATGAGTGATGAAAAATGGCAAAAAAGATTTATGATGGAAAAGTGAGTGGTAAGAGAGACAGGGGGAGACCTCGGTTGACCTTCGAAGACACAGTATCAAAGATCTGGAGTAAGGTCATGAAAAAAAGCATCCCCCCCCTCCCGCCCTCCATGTATGAAGAGGTTGATTACAGTCGACGAGGCGAAAGAGGTATGTAGAGACCGTGGCGTTTGGCGCTCCGTTCTCTCTGACTACCCCACCAGGGATAAAGCCTGAAGTTAAGTAAGTAAGTAAGTAAAAAAGTAGTTATATTGTCAAAGATAGTTTTTACGTTTATCCATTACAAACATGCACACATATAAATATTTTGTCTTTATAATAATAATATAGATAATGGAATCAGGATGACTTTTCATCAATTACAACATTATTATTAATTTATCCTTAGCTTTTAAGCGCAATTTGTAAAATAAATTTAATATATACACAAAATATACACCAAAGCGTTTGATCGAAATTGAATTAGAAATCTGCCATCCGAAATATTTCATAGGTTAAAACATAAAGTATGAGAGAGATAGAATAATATATTTTTTTCAGTTGTACGCTGCATTACGCACATGGTAGGGTGTAGAGGGCAGTAGGAAGAGGGCACTTGGGGGCAGAGCTTGAAATAACGTTAAAACTTTGGTATCGTTACTCCAGGTATCGTTACTTGATAAATAACGTTACTATATTTATCTTTTTATTTAGACTAGCGGTTCGACCGCTTAAACTACATGATAATTGATTTAATAAGCAGAATTGATTGACAACTAAAATGACTTCTAATATGATTTTATATTACTTTAATCTGTAATATTCTTGTAGTAAAACAATAAGCTAACGACCAAAACTGATTTTATTTCTCGTAACATGTTTTTACATTCTACCTCACATTTATTAATATATAACATCTTCCCCTTACAAAAAAAAAAAATAAAAAAATATTATACCATCACCAATATCTTTTTTGATTTATATAAAACTTTACAAAATTTATAGACTTAAACAGAACTTTTACTTAAAATATTATATATATGCTAAAAAAAACGATTTATTTTTTTTATTTTTAAATAACAATTATATTTTCTCGCGTGCTTTAAACCCGGCTAACCTAGTTTGTTTATCATCCGTCTCACTGGGCGACGCATTAACTAAAGATGGTTCAACATCCACTTCATTCTCTGTGTTATCATGATACATCGTCTTTTCTCCTAAGATTGCTGAAGATGTATTTTGCAAAGACGTGCTGGGTTGTGCCTTAATAAGATGACGACGATTTCGTCTATGTAACCTGCCCGTGTTGTCCGTAAGAAAATAGAACCGTGGCTGCGGAGCAGGATCGCGAACAATCATACGTTTTCTTAATTAACCATCAACAACTATTACTTCTTCACCAGAATTTAATTGCGGTAACTTTCGCGACGACCTATCGTAGTATTTTTTAGTATAAGAACGATTATTTACTATATTTAGATAATCATCGCTATTGTTACGATCAGGTTTTAATTTATTAACGTGTATGGGAAGCTTCGTGTTTAAACGTCTACCCATCAATAATTGCGCCGGCGAGCTCACTCCATTACGAGGAGTAACTCGCATATTAAGAAGACCTAAATGCAAATCTGTCCCCGAAATAACCGATTTCTTAATAATATTTTTAACAGTTTGCACAACTCGTTCACTCAACCCGCCGATTTTCCTCCAAGGCAGACTTGGTACTCATCATCGGCTCCTTGGAGGGTGATGCATACAGTACACGCCCGAACTGTACGTTCAACATCTCGCGACATGCCACTCCAAAACATTACATCGCGCGCGCGTCTTTTACACTTATCGATGCCTAAATGACCTTCGTGCACACATTGTAACATTGTCATCCGTAATTCGCGAGGAATAAAAACTAAATTATCTTTAAATATTACACCATCAATATATTCAAAAGATGTCCTATACGGCCAATGGACACTAACTGCCTTATCCACGTCAGCTCTATAACGCGGCCATCCATATAAAATATATTTAATTAAGATTTTACATTCTAAATCCGTGCTAGTTGCATGTTTAACACATTTAATTTTTTCGTCACTAAACTGTACATTGAAAATAAGGAAACACTCTTGAGCTTCCAGTTCAATTGAATACTTACTATCCATTATATCGATGAGGGGTGCTCTCGACAGAGTGTCAGCAACATACATATATTTTCCAGGTTTATAAATAACATTAAAAGTATAACTTTGGATACGCAACATCATACGCTGTAACCGCGCCGGCACTAAATGCAACGATTTTTTAAACAAAGCTTCAAGAGGCTTATGATCAGTTTCAATTGTTATATTACCATGTCCATATACATACTGATGAAATCTTTCAAGTGCAAAAACAATAGCAAGCATTTCTTTTTCGATTTGTGCATATCTTGACTGAGTTTCTGTTAATGTAAGTGAAGCATATTCAACTGGCCTACCATTTTGCAATAGCGCAGCACCTAAGGCTCGTGAGCTTGCATCTACTGTTAAGGTTATGGGCTCAGTAGGTTCATACAATACAAGCACAGGCGCTTGACATATCGCGTCTTTTAATTCTAATATGATAGACTCGTATGTGCTATTCCAACTCCACGCAACACCTTTTTTTAATAAATTTCTTAAAGGAGTTACCATATTAGCATACCCAGAGATAAACTTAGACAAATAATTCGTCATTCCAAGAAATCTCTACAATGATTCTCTGTCGGTCGGACTAGGTATTACTTTTATAGCCCTTAACTTATTTTTATCTATATGTATGTAGTGAATATTAACTTTTAATAAAATTAATTAATAATAATATATACAAATGCTACACTATATTCTATTTTCAAATTTACTTAAAACTAAAGTTAATATTTATATTTATTATAATTCATCCGCACGCAGCGCATTCGCAAGATAAACTTGTTTCGAGTTTTTTTGCTGTGCGTGACGTAGCCTGCTTGCTAGCTACGAGTAAAGAGTCGGCTACTATCGCTTGCGACGTTCACTTGTTTTAATATTGTACTCATTGCTTGTTTTCAATTTTAAGCCTTATCTTCTTACTAATACGTATCTGTTTCGCTTATCTGTTTCTTTTACTATTTCTTTAAATTTCTTTATTTCCTTCTGTGAGTGTGTAAAATTATTCTCTTGTGTATCTTCTTAAAGTGTAAATAAATTTGGACAATTATTCCACAAAATTTTGGAAATTTAATTTCACTCCATAATTGAAAATATAGAATATTATTAAATAGCGTAGTTCACAAAAACCGCTATATTGGTGACCCCGAAATTAGTGAACACTACGTTAAATATCTACGTTTTCTGCTGGCGAGAAGATTAAAAACGGCAAGAGGCCATTTTGACGACCTTTGCAAGGTGACCTCTAGTACACGATGGAGGACGCGACTACATCCAACGTTTGTAGGATTGGCGTGCGTATTCCACCATTCTGGCCGGAAGAACCAGCCCTTTGGTTTTCACAAATTGAAGGTCAGTTTGCTTTATCTAATATAACAAGTGATGCTACAAAATTTTATTACGTTGCCGCTCAGTTGGACAATCAATTTGCTGTCGAGGTGAAGGATATTATAATTTCTCCTCCCGAGACGGATAAATACATCACTCTTAAAACGCAGCTAATTAAAAGATTATCTGCGTCTCAGGAAAAGAAGGTGATGCAGTTGCTGAGGCATGAGCAGCTAGGTGATCGCAAGCCATCGCAGTTTCTGCGATACATACAAGATCTTGCGGGTTTGTCTGTCCCCAAAGATTTTTTAAAAACATTATGGTCTAGTAGATTACCGCAAAATATTCAAACTGTTATAGCTTCGCAGCCTGATCTACCTATAGAAAAATTAGCTGACCTGGCAGACAAGGTGCACGAAATAGCACCCTCATCACCACAAGTCGCAAGCACGTCTGCGATGGCCACACCCCCTGCACCCTCCATGTTGGAAGAAATGGCCAAGCAGATCCAACTCCTGACCAAGCAGGTATCTGAACTCTCGACCCAGGTACGTCACAATTCGGTACCATTCAAGTTCAGAGAGCGTTCCCGGAGCCATTCCAGGCATCGTCGGAAGTTAACTTCCCACCAAAAATGTTGGTACCATTTTAAATTTGGTTCCAGCGCAAAGAAATGTGTACAGCCATGTACTTACGGAGAATCGGAAAACTCTCTGGGCAGCCGGAAGTAGCGGCCAACGTCTGCCCTTTACCTACAGGCCGTCTTTTTATTACCGACCGTATTTCAAAAATGCTTTTCCTCATAGATACTGGTTCTGATCTCTGTGTTTTTCCACGGTTGGCTACCAAGGCGCCCTGTACCAAGACGAAGTATGAACTTATGGCAGCCAACGGTACAGTCATTCACACTTATGGTCCTACATTATTGCAGTTGGACCTAGGACTGCGACGTACTTTCACCTGGAAATTTACCATCGCTGATGTTTCAAAGCCGATTATTGGCGTAGATTTTCTGATATTTTACAATCTTCTTGTAGATTGCAGATATCAGCGCCTCGTCGATGGAACTACTACTCTATCAGTGCAAGCACTAAAAGAAAATATCTCCGATGACCTTGCGTCGGTCAAAGCCATCTCGGGAGAATCAAAATACCATCAGCTGCTTCATGAGTTCCCAGAGGTAACGAGACCATCAGGTACGTCTTCCCTACCTAAGCATAATACTGTGCATTACATCAAAACCATTCCCGGACCACCAGTTACTAGTAGACCTCGTCGCTTAGACCCAGTTAGACTGAAAGCGGCCAAAAAAGAATTTGATGATATGCTCTCACAGGGAACTGCCCGCTCGTCTAACAGTTCGTGGTCTTCTGCTCTGCACTTAGTTAAGAAGAAGGACGACGGATGGAGACCATGTGGTGATTATAGAGCACTCAATGCTCGCACAGTACCTGACAGGTATCCTATTCGCCATATTCAAGATTTTTCCTATCAACTCTCTGATTGTTCAGTATTTTCAACTATCGACTTGGTTAAGGCGTACAATCAGATACCGGTACACGTCGAAGATATCCACAAAACAGCCATTACAACTCCTTTTGGACTTTTTGAGTTCCCGTACATGACCTTCGGACTGCGCAATGCAGCACAAACATTTCAAAGGTTCATGGACGAAGTACTACGTGACTTTGATGAGTTTTGTTTTGGTTACTTAGACGACATTTTGGTATTTTCCAGTTCTGAAGAGCAACATCAGCGCCATATCAGACTACTCTTCACCAGGCTCAAGGAGTATGGTGTTTTGATAAACACATCCAAATGTGTCTTCGGGCAGCGACAGGTAAAATTTCTTGGTTACCTAGTGTCAGGTTCTGGGACTCAACCTTTAGAAACGAACGTAAAGAGCATACAGGAGTGCAGCGTGCCTAAAACTGCTAAGGAATTAAGACGTTTCCTTGGTATGTTTAACTTTTATCGTCGTTTTATTCCCGGCGCCGCAAACATTCAAGCACCATTAGACTCTGCGCTTTTAGGACCCAAGATGAAAGGAGCTAGGCCGATCACAATGACACCTGAGATGATGGAAGCTTTTGATAAATGTAAGACTTGTTTATCTCAAGCCACGTTATTAGCTCATCCGGATCCATCTGCAGAACTAGCTATTGCCACTGATGCATCTGATGTCGGTATTGGAGCAGTACTTCAGCAACGTGTCAACAACGTATGGCAACCTCTTGGTTTCTTTTCTAAGAAATTAACATCCGCACAAAAGAAGTATAGTCCTTACGACCGAGAGCTTTTAGCTATTTATGAAGCCATTAAATATTTTCGACACATGGTTGAAGCTAGAAACTTTGTGATTCACACTGATCATAAACCTCTCACCTATGCATTCAACATTAATAGGGAGAAATGCTCACCGCGCCAATATCGGTACTTTGACTATATTTCACAGTTCACAACCAGTATTCAGTACTTACCAGGACGTTTGAACGTAGTGGCTGATACATTGTCACGACTGGAAGAGGTGAGTCGTTCTATTGATTACCAGGCTCTGGCACTTGCTCAAGATACTGATCCTGAACTGCTAGGTCTGCTTCAAAAAGGCTCATCGTTAAAACTCGTTAAGGTAGACTTGCCAGACTCTAACCAGAAGATCTACTGTGACGTATCAATGTCTTCTCCACGCCCGTTCATTACTCAGAAATTTCGCCGACAAGTTTTTGAAGCGTTACACAGCTTGAGCCATCCTGGTAGGACAGCTACAGTGCGGCTGGTAACACAGAGATTCGTATGGCCAGGGATTCGCAAGGACTGTAGAGAGTGGACACGAGAGTGTATACTTTGTCAAAAGAGCAAAGTTCACCGTCATACCCTTGCTCCCTTATCCTCAATCCCAACTCCTACGTCGAGGTTTGCACACATCCACCTCGACATTATCGGACCTTTAACCATTTCGTCTGATTTCAGGTATTGCCTTACAGTCATCGATCGTTTCACACGATGGCCTGAGGCATACCCACTCAAAGACATCACAGCTGATTCCTGTGCGGCCGCCCTTCTCTCTGGTTGGATAGCAAGATTTGGTTGCCCTCTTCGAATTACAACCGATAGGGGACGTCAATTCGAGTCGCATCTCTTCAAGGCACTATCAGCCATGATTGGTGCACATCATTTTAGAACCACTTCATATCACCCAGCTTCCAATGGCTTGATCGAGAGACTTCATCGGCAGCTAAAAGCAGCTATCATGTGCCATTCCTCTTCAACCTGGACGGAAGCACTTCCGTTAGTGCTGCTGGGCATCCGTAGCGCCTGGAAGGACGACATTCAGGCTTCAGCAGCTGAGCTGGTCTACGGGGAGCCCCTTCGTCTTCCAGGACAATTTCTCGCACCCTCTGAAGATTACAAGACAGGTGATATCACAAATCTGGTTACTCGTCTTCGTGCTAGTATGGCACGACTCTCGCCGAAGCCCACGTCATGGCATAGGACAGGTCCTTTTCATATTCCGGCCGACCTTGCAGACTCGACACATGTTTTTTTACGGCAGGACCACGTCCGCAAACCACTGGAACCACCATATGCAGGCCCGTACAAGGTTCTTAAAAGGACGCCTAAATATTTTCAGATAGACATATCTGGTAAGCCTAACAACGTAAGTGTGGACAGGCTCAAGCCCGCATATGTTACGCGAGAGGCCGTTCCTGTATCAAACAGACCAGTTACTGCACCAAAGGCAATCTCTCAGTCTGATGTGGAGCAGAAACTTGAGAAGCGGACACGAAGCGGCAGAACAGTTAGATTTCCAGATTACTATCGCCCTTAACCAGGTCTCTGGGGGGGAGTACTGTAGTGAATATTAACTTTTAATAAAATTAATTAATAATAATATATACAAATACTACACTATATTCTATTTTCAAATTTACTTAAAACTAAAGTTAATATTTATATTTATTATAATTCATCCGCACGCAGCGCATTCGCAAGATAAACTTGTTTCGAGTTTTTTTGCTGTGCGTGACGTAGCCTGCTTGCTAGCTACGAGTAAAGAGTCGGCTACTATCGCTTGCGACGTTCACTTGTTTTAATATTGTACTCATTGCTTGTTTTCAATTTTAAGCCTTATCTTCTTGCTAATACGTATCTGTTTCGCTTATCTGTTTCTTTTACTATTTCTTTAAATTTCTTTATTTCCTTCTGTGAGTGTGTAAAATTATTCTCTTGTGTATCTTCTTAAAGTGTAAATAAATTTGGACAATTATTCCACAAAATTTTGGAAATTTAATTTCACTCCATAATTGAAAATATAAAATATTATTAAATAGCGTAGTTCACAAAAACCGCTATATGTATACCATCAGAATTAAACATATGACCTAAATAAATAACTTGCTTCACCCCGAATTCACATTTATCGCGATTAAATTTAATACCTACTTGCCGCGCCCTATTCCAGAGAAGTTTCAGTCTAATATCATGCTCTTCCATAGTACGCCCGTGAACTATTATGTCATCAACAAACGAATGAACTCCTTCTAAGCCCTTAAGCAACTGACAAATTTTTGCATGAAACACTTCACTAGCTCAACTAATACCACACGGCAGCCTTAAAAATTGATATCGACCAAAGGGAGTACCAAAAGTGCTTAAATCAGCGCTTTCATCATCTAATTCAATCATCCAAAAGCCGGACCGCGCATCTAATTTACTAAAATATTTGGCGCCGCGCAGCGCAGACGCAATATCAGCAACAGTAGGTAGCGGATAATGAGCACGACGTATCGCACGATTGAGAGGTCGCGGATCGAGACAGATACGAACGCTGCCATCCTTTGTTGCTGGCAATACAATAGCATTGACCCAGGGAGTCGGATGTAATACTTTTTTATATGCCTATTTCTTCCATATTATTTAATTGAAACTTTAATTTATCTCTTATACCGAATGGAATTTTTCGAACTGGACATACTGACGGACATACAGTTTTATCAATCATAATTTTATATTTACCCGGTAGCTTACCTATACCCTGAAATAAATCGGCATATGTTTCTATATTTAAAGAATATATACGCTTAATAACGCCCAACTTTTCACAAGTATCTTGACCTAAAACACTCTGACAGTTATCATTACATATTACAAAATTAATTTTATAAATATTATTATTATATATCCAAGACATCTCAATAGAACCAAGTATAGGTAAGTAATTCTCACAAAAAGATTGTGCTTTTATGTTATATTTTTTTAAATCATTTAAACAATATCCTAATTTTGTATAAGTTAAAAATGATAAAACATTTAGATCCGATCCCGAATCCAATTTAAAATTTATGGGCACACCAGTACTATATAAATATAATGTTTCAAACCATTTGCTATTTTTATTACAATAATCATTTACATTCGACACAAGAACCAGGTCATTGTTACTAACACTTTTACGAAGCTCATACACTTGTTTTTTACCTTTCACCGGACACATCTTTCTACAATGTCCTTTATTATTACACAAGAAACACCGCACAAACCTGGCCGGACATCGATGATAGTTATCTATATTATAACGAATATATTATACGAATTATCACACGCGACACAACATTTAGTCGGGACGCACTTCTCACTGTTGAAAGCAGTGTCCAAGCGACGTTCTGCATTCCCGCTGTCCAGTGCGGCCCGGTCGCGCACGTGCCCGCGGCCTGCGTTCGGTGCCGCCGCTGCTGCCGCGCCGATCGGATATACCACAAACGATCCGATCTCGTATTAAACCATCCTCTAAATGCTCAAACTCACAGCGATGACTCAACAGACGCAACGCAGTTACGTAAGCGTCAATGGTTTCGCCTGGTTCCTGAGCACAAAACCGGAACCTCGCCATTGTTGTATTATGTTTCGATACAAAATATTCATTAAATTTTTTAACTAGCAAATCAAAATCATCCTGGCTTTCATCCTTCGTAAACTTGAAGGTTGAAAATATGTCATAAGTTTAAATTTAACATAGCTGTCACCATGTAGTAAAACAACTAGCTCACGACCAAAACTGATTTTATTTCTCGTAACATGTTTTTACATTCTACCTCACATTTATTAATATATAACAATTCTAAAATGATATTTTTACGACATTATCGTAATTTCTATAACAATTTTTGTTTATCGGACTAAAAAATACGACCAATGTTGATATTTGATTTATAAAATATACATAAAGCTAATTATTTATTATACGTATACTATACGTATATTTTTGTAACATTACGTTCTTTTTACCTATGTTATGTTTTTTAAAATTCTGTTAAATGTGCTGATGTCAGTTAATAATTTAATTTACTGCTTCAGAAACAGCCTTTAATGTTAAATAATTGATTTGGGTAATGATTCATAATAACTGTCTGTCAGACAGACAGACAGACAGACAAGAAATAAAAAAAAATCTTTTTGCTTTCTATTTTTCTTTTTAAGTCTCCCTCTATCCATTTTGTCAAAATTACTAAATGTACAGACAAAATATTTTTACTGTCTTATTATATATAGAGATAATATTATCATTAAGCACAGGTATCGTGAAATCTATGGTATCGCTAGGTAACGTTAAAATTATATCGTTATGAGTTAGTTTCGTTACCGTCGCTCTCGTCCAATCACAAAAGTTTATATGAAATTACCTTAACAATTAACTTAACACTAACACTAGGTTCTAACACTACTACACACTAGGTCTTAAAACTAGGTTCCCTCTGCCTATCCTACTGTGTGTGGGATACAGCGTGAAACTGTTTTAGAGTTTTTTTTTTGATAAAAATAAAAGTTAAGAATATGTAATTGTAATTATTATCTTATGATAAATAAATTTTGTAGTAGTAAATTATTAATTAATTTAATTAAATGGACGCGGGGGAATGAATTATTATTTATTTATATTTTCATTTCTTCGGTCTGGTAACCAGGCAAAGCACAGACTTGAGTTCCGCCACTAAACACGTAATACCTCGAAAATTCGGCTTTAAGTGAGGAACGGAGTGTCTTAACACTAGGTTCCTCAGCCTACCCAGCTATGTGCGGTATATATTTATTATTTATGAATCCATTGAAATAAATGTTAGAGAAAAGTTGCAAACTACATATTAAACAGACAGATGTCTGTTTGTCAGTCACGTTAATTTCAGAAACTTAACTGACAAATAGACAAAAGATGGCAACTCTAAGGTTTTCATATTAGAAATCTTAAGTGCACTGCAAACATACATTATATACCTATTAAAAAATTACGTAATTCAGTGTATTAAATAAATAATTCAATAGTTTAAGCGGGCGAAGCCGCAAGGCTAATTGACAATATTTTTATGCAACACTTAAAAAATTACTAGCAAATTTTTTAAGTGTTGCATAAAAATATTGTCAATTAATAAAAGAAGCAACATGCTTAGACAAGATACACTAATGCACAAAGTATTGTATGCGTAACGTGACCAGATGTCCCGTTTTGAATGGGACTGTCTCGTTTTTCCCTTGTGTGTCTCGGTAGATATGCCAATGTTTCGGGACATCGTAATATCGTAATATAATATAAAAATACAAAAGTACCGTTTTTTCGGAATGACATTTAAATTTATTTCGATGATCGAAACAAGATCCTCCGCGGTTATCGCGATAATACACTATTTTGGAAAAACGGAAGTATAACATTATTAAAGTATCAATTATTTTATAAAGAAAGCACGTCTCAGATGTCGAGAACAATTAAAACTATCCTAAAATAACAAAAACTACGGTAAAAAACGAAAACACTATAAAATTATTAAAAAAAAACGAAAGTCACTCATAAAAAACTAAATCCATTCTAAGAAAACCATCCCTATAAAAAACGAACAGTGAAATGATCTATGGATCATTCATTTTTACTTATTTATTTTGCTTCTGCCCCACGCATTTGCGCTTCATTGCGAAACCCTAGTGTTGAGACACTCCGTTCCCCACCTTCCGCAGAATTCTGGAGGCATTGCCTGTTGAGTTGCGGAACTCAACGCCGTCATCAGCAGCATCACATCGCTCATTCTTAGATGAATAAAAATGTGAGTAATATGGCTTTGTTAATAATATAGTAATATGGCTAAATTATTTATTAAACACACTTTGTAATATTTAAGATAAATGAGATCACCAAGAGCTACTTAAATATATTTTTTTAATATTTTAAGAAATGTAAAACTCTTAAAATATTTCTTTGTTATATAAAATTATTTTAGCAAAAAGCTGACCTAAACCAAATAGTATTTGTAATCAAATAATTGACTGTGGGCTGAAAGCAATTGTCAAAGTATAAACATTATTTGAGAAGCTTGCGCATTTGAGATATCGTCTATTGGTATATCGAAATCAAACACATTCTTCTTACGTGTGTTTGGTTTTTTTCTAAAGTTGTTTATAGGTAAAAGGTATAAATGAGACCCGACTGAGAATGGAAAAATTCTTTGATCTAAACGCTTGTAAGTGTTGAGCAAAGAATATGATTATTTTAATGATTATTCATATTAGAAATTCATTTCAAAAATTTATTTGTGACCGGCTTACCTTTAGAAAAATCTTTATCTATCTTATTATCCTTTGGGTACATAGTTACAGTGGGTATCGCAGAATGTTCTGTCAGCATAAATTTGTTATTCCAATGTTCTTTGTCTCAAGTGTTGTTTGTCTAAAGCACAGTTATGTTGATATCACAAACAGAACCTTTAATTTTCTTTATATGTATAGATGTATCACAGGTAAATAGTAATTTAAAGTTTTTTGCAGCTTTACACTGTATCTAATATCCCGCAGAGTATGCAGAGAGTATCTAGTGTTAAGACATTGTTTTTCCTTTTTTCCGCGCAATTTTCGAGGCATCGCGTGTTGAGTGGCGGACCTCAACGCCACTCTTCACCTGTATAAACTAATAAACTAGCGGCCCACTCGCGGCTTCGCTCGCATACCAGCATATCACTTATAATTATTTTATTATGCTGCATTTTCCATAAGATAATCAATATGAATTAAATAATGAATATAATTTATACATTCAATAATTTTGAGAAACTGCAAGCATTACCTGGATGCTAGCGAGGACGAAATCGGCGGCAAGGGCGCCCCCGCTGGACTCGTGTCTAAGTGGCCGTAAACGGAGCGTTGAATTATTTAAAATTTACATTTTCTCAAAAAGTATACGTTCAAATTACTTGCTATCAAAGACAAGGCATATCTTAATAAAAAATCCTTGTAGATGAAATTTATTTCGCTCGTAAGTTTCAATATCTTTATCAAATAAAAAACGTAGCAATTTTTATTATTTTTTTGTCACAAAATATCTTATTGTGACTTATTTATAAGAGATAGATATACCGTATCGCGGACTTTTTTTAGAACTAATAAAAAAGAATATTTCCCCTCCATACAATGTACTGACATATATTTTACTACATTTGTAGCGCACGCGCTTAAAGCAATTCGATGGCGTTCATTATTATTGTTATTTCGTTATTTAAGGCTAACTAATACGTACATCATAATTTATATAGCACTTCTGAAAAACATAGCTTTCAAATAAAACCAAAATAACTAAATCGGACCAGTAGATCCCATAGATCTTACCGTTCGATCAATCAATCAATTTTTAATTATTTTTTGTCACAAAATATCTTATTGTGACTTTTTTATAAGAGAGATAGATATACCGTATCGCGGACATTTTTTAGAACTAATAAAAAAGAATATTTTCCCTCCATACGATGTACTGACAAATATTTTACTACATTTGTAGCGCACGCGCTTAAAACAATTCGATAGCGTTCATTATTATTGTTATTTCGTTATTTAACATTAAATAAGACGTACACTATTATATTATACACTTCTGAAAAACGAACGAGTGGTNTATATATATATATATATATATATATATATATATATATATATATATATAGATATTGTAATTGGAACAACAAAATCATATAAAGACGGCAGCCCTCGACCACTAGCAGAACTGGCACAAAAGACGTAGCCGATGTTAGGGAGAGGAAAATATATTTTCTCAATTTTAGTCTCTTTTCTCTTCTGAAGTATGAGAACCGATATAGTAGTTGGCTAATAAACTGCCCTTTTCGCGGTAGAATATAGAAATTATGCTGGACCGTTGAATATATAAATGACAAGTATGAAAAAAGTCACCGGCAAAACATATCTCATACTTTTTCTACAAATATATTATGTACATATGATTTATTTATATGGAAATCGGCATTGAGAAATCTTTGTAATTTGTTCTTTTCGTTTTACGTCCAACTTAAAGACACTATCGTTTGAGTGGCGGAACTCAAAGCCGCATTATATCTACTATATACGGGTCTATGATTTTTTTTTCCACTAGAATGGGAACCGAACCCACAAACAGCAGACGCTATCCCATGCGCAACGATTGACTCAAATATTTTTTAGCAGTAGATTAATTGTATTAATAAGCTAATATTGTACTTGTGGCAAATAAAAAATACGTTATTTCGGGTTTGTCTAATTTTTCTACAAAAAATATTTTTTGCAATAAGGAAGAAAGAAAAGTTAGGGATTTATAAGAGTTTGATCTTTATCACATACATGCGTTTGGACGAACAAAACCTGTTACAAAAACACCTTTTACGAGGTACAGTTTTTCTCGGCATATTCTTGGCCGGAGGGCTCTGCAGGGGGAAAAAGTTACTTTACGTTCTTGAAATAGTTTGGGTTAGCTATTATTATGTGTATTTATTTTTATTATTATAGGTATAATGTTGGTTAAAACAATAAAAATAATTAGAGTACCTTTTAAGGAAAAAAGGAACTTTTATAAGATCACTTTTTTGCTTTCAATTGTATGATGTTAAAAACACTAAGATTTCAAGATTTCGGTTCGGGATCGGGGTTTACGCAGGAAAACTAATTACTACGATACTTACCGTCTACCTAAATGCCATATAGCTAAACATTTTTTTTTAATATACAACAAATTTTGCGAGCAAAATCAAATAAACATCCAAAAGGCTAAAATTACTAAATGAGGTCATTTAACATACTGCATGGATAATGACATTCAACTAAAATGATAGATGAATGAAATAATGACAGGTTTTAGGTAACTTAGTGAAAAAAAATGCAGTTGTATGTTCTAGAAATTAGCTCATGGAGCTATTATCTATATATATAGTCCTTTCCTATAGCTATAGTATATATATATNATATATATATATATATATATATATATATATATATATATATATATATATCTATATATATGTCCTATAACTATAGTCCTTTCAAAGTTACCTAACTGTTTGTTCGGATATCCTACCCACTTGACGAACACTTCCATTTTGTTACCCGAGTAACGTGAGCGAAGTAGCTTATCGATTTTAATCTCCTGAGTCCTGGGGGAAAAGATAGTCTTTAAAATTTATGAAATCTATCTAAATTAATAAAATATGTATTAAAATAACTAAAATAAAAATTGGAAAAAATATCTGGTTGGAAAATGTAGTTTTCTCTATGTCATTTATATATCAGTCCCTAATGCCAACATTTTTTTGAGTCTTAGACATCTCTATAGATCTCTATAGACATTGAATTTGTAGGTAAAGTATTCTAAAAATAATAAGAAATAAACAATTTAATATCTTACTGGAACTGTCTATTTACTAGAAATGTTTATATTTTAAAACTGCAAAGTAGTCAGTTAAATAAATGACAGCAGCTGATTAGCTTGTTTTCTAACTTTAACGTTTTTTTCTAGTGTTGTGTTGTACTGAAAGAGGGTGGTAGATATTAGGCATGTAAATTATTTTAAATCTTATATATTTGATATTCTGATTAATAATTTCAAAATACCAATTCATGTTATCGTGAGTTTGTAACTACTTACTAGTATTCCCATCACAAAAGCTGCGGTACCAATTTTATTGAAACAGATAGTCATCTTAAAAGTACAATTTAATTTTCTTTTTCTAAATGATAAAGTTAATCATATTTAATAGTACATAAAACAATCATAAATAACTCAATTGTAACTTAAATCCTCGGTAAAATCTTAACGTGAATTAAGCTTTTGATCTATAGATAATTTTGATTTTAGCATCCTGTAATAATCGTACGAGAATAGAGTCGTTTAGTAAGAGTGGCCGAGTAGCCCTTTATGTTTTAAAACAGTGTATTAATTTATGATTATCTGTGGACACGTTGGTTTTGATAAATTCTAGTAACTGTTTATACAGGGTGGAAGTGTCAGCGCTCCTTTTATGGGAACAGCATATAGGGTAAAATATTTTAAACCCATACCTAGAAAAATAATCAAGATATCTCAACAGTTTAGACGTAGGATTTTTTTTTTCATTTCACGATGTTTATCCATACCTGTATTTCGTGTGACGCAGTTACGCATAGACACCAATAACGCAAACACATACTACTACAAAAATACTACTAAAAGTTTGAACAGCTTTGAACTTTGCCGCCAATACCTCAAGTCGATTTCGGAATGAGGCGTTTGCGGCGGTTTCCCTTGATAGGTTTATGTTATTTTAATAGGTATGTGTGCGTGCGTCGTTCTTGACAAATAGCGTTTTATATCACAAGAATAACTTTATTGTTTTTCATTTAAAGTGGTGCTGACACTTCCCCCCTTTATATTTTATCAAGTCGTTTAAGAGCAGCGTCGTAGCAACAGTCTTGAATATTGCCATATATAGTAGGTGCCAAATGGTTTATTAATAAAATAAAAAATCAAGAAAAATCATCTTTACGCTGTATCTACCTAGTGTTAAGACACTCCGTTCCCCACTTTCCGCAGAATTCTGGAGGTATTGCGTGTTAAATGGTGGAAAACAACGCCGCTCTTTGCCTCGACACCAAAGGGAATAAATGAAAATATAAATGTAAATAAATATTTCATTTCCTTGAATGGGGATCGAACCCACGACCGTCGCGTTACAGTCACATCCTTTTGCCGCTGCGCCACGACGGCCTCAATTGGTTGATTTATTAATAATTTTCATTTTATTGTATCCGAAACATGATTAGGGAATTCTTCAGTGAGAAAATTACAAAACGTATACCGCCAATGTGTCTATCTCAAATCAGACGATGTAGTAATAGGTTCTACATCAAATCGATCCGGCCGGAGATAGCGCGACGTGTTGCTTGAGAAGAGAACGGGCTTGCTTGATGAAATATTCGAGTCGTGAGTTTTCTCAAATATACTCATTGTTTCATTTGCCGATAATAGATATATTAAATTTGAATAAATTGAAACGAAAGACAAAACCAAAATTATTGGCTTTATTCAAATATAATTTTACATAGTCTAATTTATAATGATAGATACAAATATATTATTCTTAATTTTGACACTTTGACTACAATAGATGAGGTTTTATATTATGAAAACGTTCCCCAGTTTAACTCTATGTTACACATTTTGCCCATTTACTCAAAAACTACAATAACAATTATCAATAAACTACTTCTCTGTGATCAACGTGTCGTCCACAACATTCCTGCAAAATTTCGGAGCTGCAGGTTTCACGGTCTAGGATGCATTACAACGAAACACACTTTTCACCAGTAAGAACTTCTCAGCTCAAACAATAAAACCAAATTATCATCAAAAATGAAAACCCAACCTAACTCCACGTCCATTCAAAATACTAGTGAAGTCCCTATCTATAACTAAATTTTCAAAAATAAAATAAAAGTGTCACAATTATACTTCATTGTCAAAGAATGGCAGAAAAAATGTAGGATATTTTTGCTAATCCCTTTTTTTTATATTAAAGGATTTTTTTCACAATTAATTTTACTGGTCTATACGACCTATAGGTCGGTCTGGCAATAAATTTGTTCTGGGTAATTTCGTGAAAGGACGCAATGCTTGTAACATTTGAGTCGAAATAAAGGTTGTCATTGTCAAATGGTAATAACCTAAATTAAATGACAAATTCTTATAATTTTAAAATTAAAATCATAGGAATTTGACAATTGCCATAATTGAAACATTTTCAACGAATGAAATAAAATACGGAAGTGATATATTTAAATGTTGTAATTTTTATTATTTTATATTATATTTTTATTATTTTATATTATTTTGAGGCCGGTCGTGGCGCAGCGGCACGAGGTGTGACTGCAAAATCGACTGGTTGTGGGTTCGATCCCCACTCGAGGAGATGAAATATTTACTTAAATTTATATTTCCATTTCTTCGCTCTGGTGTCGAGGTTAAGCGCGGCGTTGAGTTCTGCCACTCAACACGCAATGCCTCCAGAATTCGGCAGAAAGTGGGGAACGGAGTGTCTTAACACTAGGTTCCCTCTGCCTACCCTGCTGTGTGCGGGATACAGCGTGAAGCTGATTTAATTTATTTATTTTTTTTTATATTATATTTTATGGCTAATTTGAAAACATAATTTTTATCATGTACATGAGACTATATAAAACTAATATATAAAATAGACTATTACAGAATAGTCTATTTTAAATGAAACTACTTAACCGGATTAAGGGCGTATATTGAGTATTATACTATACATTCATACATATACTATTAAGTAGTTTCATTTAAAATGTGTAAAAATCGTAAAACGACCTTACTATTTTATACATTTTTTAAAATATTGCAATGAAAATATAAACATGTAATTTAATGTTAAAATTAGAAAACATGTAGACATTGCAATGTTTCTACACACAACGTTACATGGGCGAAGTGATAAATGCTGAACTGGCTTGTTCGGTACTTTAGATAGATTTTACATTTCAAATGATCGTGTATTTATTTGTTATTAATATAAAAAATTACGTACGTACGTACTGAACGTTTAGTTCCGCCACTTAACAAGGAATGCCAGGCGCATTCAGCGGAAAATGGAAAATTATAGCGTCTTATTGGGAACGGAGTAACTTAACACTAGATTCCTAGGTTCCCTTTGTCAACTTACTATATGCGGGACAGCGTAAAGTTGAAAAAAAATCATAATTAAGTGCTATATAATGGTTTTCTAAACTACATAAATCCAATTTAATATTCTATTAATTGAATATGTCAGAAGAGTCGTTATCATATGAAATAACAAAGGAGATTGGGAGCTTTCGGCCCTTTGTACCGGGCCCGGTAATACGTGATTAATTGATATATGCTATAGAAAACTTTATCACAACCTCATGACAACCTAAAATTAATTTAGATTAATTAATGATCGTACAGTAATAATATTATTTTATATATTATACGATAATTTAAATGGAATACACATATAATACAAACCTACATTTTATCTTCATAATAAAAAAAAACGTACTAGAAACTTTCTATTGATAGGTAAAAATTTAAGATCTGGAATATGTAATGACGAAATATAATAGCCCAGTTAAAAGATAAAAAATATTAAAATGTCAAAAATTGTTCAGTATGGTACATCATTTTAATTGTAATTTTAATTGCAAATAAAAAAAGTTCATTAAAAAAGTTTTAATCACAACGGGTGGTATATAAAATCAAAAAATTAAATCAGCTTCACGCTGTATCCCGCACACAGCAGGGTAGGCAGAGGGAACCAAGTGTTAAGACACTTCGTTCCCCACTTTCTGCCGAATTCTGGAGGCATTGCGTGTTGAGTGGCAGAACTCAACGCCGCGCTTAACCTACGACACCAGAGCGAAGAAATGGAAATATAAATTTAAGTAAATATTTCATCTCCTCGAGTGGGATCGAACCCACAACCAGTCGGTTTTACAGTCACACCTCGTGCCACTGCGCCACGTCTGGCCTCATATATATTATAATAATGCCTAACTCCACGCAAATGAAGTTGAGGTCCGAAATAGTGCTTTAACATAACTATTATATTGCCTTAATATATTAAGCATTAATTTAAAATTTATAATTTTCTTCAATTTCAATTTTCTATATAAATCAACTTGCTACAGATTGTGTAAAATAATATTTACACTAACAATAACGAACTTACGGACAGACGTACGGACTAGACAAAGTGAATTCACCTCTTAAAAATCTCCCTAAACAAGACGTGTATTATATTTCTTTTTCATTGTTAATAAATTATTCATAACGACAATCTTTATCATTACATTTTATGATACAGAAAAGAAATAAATTTCATATTCAAAGATTTGTTTACATTGTGCCGTGGAAAGTAAGCTTGGAATCTTTATAATTGAATAGCGCGTCACATAAAGCAATTATATCGCGAAATTTAGTGTTATTTTTCTTATAATTCGCTTTCTTTTATAGAGCTTAAATTAATAATACAATCTTTTGACTCGATCTCTACTTAGAAAAAAAATATCAACAAAGCAAATAGCAACAAAAAATATGAAAAACTTAAAATTTTTATTTTTAAGCCATCTTGATTGAACATCCAATATGTTTTTGAATAAAAGAGCGTGGCGTAGTGCTGAACGTATTACAATAATTTAAATATTCTATTTTTATTTAAAATATTCTTTATTTTTTTTATAAAAACCTACATTTTAAGCAAAACGATATGTATAGACAAATTTAAATCTATTTTCTACTATTGCTAATTTTAGAACTGACATTACAATATGTATGTACAGAATTAGAACTCTGATACCGACAGACCTAATAATATAGAATTTTTTTCTTTGACACTATGCTTATACTAAATTTCTAAATAAAAGAAACAAATAAAGAGAAATAAATTTTCTTTCTTTTATCAGGTGAAAATGTAAATCATTGTCTGATTAAGGCAGTTGGCGGTGTCCACATTTCCAAGGGCTCTTGAATTTTGATAGGCTCAAATAAATTACTGTCAACTAAAGTGCTTCTCCTCAAAGTTACAACTAGAATTTGTTCTAGATGTTAAGTAATTTATAACGTGACCTGTGTGACCCTTCTGAATATTACCTAGTCGATAATATTCAAAGATAATAGTGTCGTTTAATTTGTATCATTGAAAAACCAAGCCGTTCATTCGTTTATGAATCTATACATATAATAAAATCGTAACAGATATCTGTACATGGAAGATATATGAGAAAAAATATATATTGGGCGCCTGTATTAATGTAGTAGAACACAAAACCATGATTTATCTGTCTGTTTTTCTGTGCGTTTGTTCACGGTAATCTCAGTAATCGTTAAACCGATTTAAATGCGATTTTCTCTATTGGATTCTCAATTCGCATTTAGCAAGGTTCGCTTAACATTTTGTTCTATTACAATCGGTTCATAAACAAAAAACTTATATCAATTTAAAGTAAGTTGTTCGGCAAAATTGCTACTTGCTACAGCAGTTATTTTGTACAACTGTTTCATTGAATTGGCTAAATCTTGAGTTTTCAATGTTTTGTTGTTCGATAAAAAATTAGAAAAATCAAAATCAGCTTCACGCTGTATCCCGTTCACAGCAGGATAGGCTGAGGGAACCTAGTGCTAAGACACTCCGTTCGCCACTTTCTCCCGAATTCTAGAGGCATTGCGTGTTGAGTGGCAGAACTCAACGCCGCGCTTTGCCTCGACACCAGAGCGGAGAAATGGAAATATAAATTTAAGTAAATATTTCATCTCCTCGAGTGGGGACCGAACCCACAACCAGTCGGTTTTACAGTCACACTTTGTGCCACTGCGCCACGACTAGCCTCATCTGTTGTTTGATATTGTTTGTAAAATTATTATTTGTACAACGATAGAAAAGAACCGAGATTTTAGAATTAAGATTTTAGAATTAAGGATCAGGGTCGGACTCTACGCGAAAAAAATGAATTTGCATACGCCTACCTTATTAGATAACTGATATCCCAAACTCCTTTGAAAATATTATTTAATAAATAATGCCTTGACTCGTGAGGTCAAGGCATTATTTAGTCTAGTGGTTAGAACCGTTTATAGTTGTGATCGTGAAGAACCCAAAATCTTTTAGAGATTCAGAGGCAACAGTATTAAGAATTTTATATTATGCCATTAGAAGGTATCGCTTTAATAAGATATTTGCCATCAGAAGTTGTTCTTGTGTCAGTTATTTAGATAACTGGAAACTCGACAATATGACATTGTCATAATTCAAAGCTATCCGATCCGAAGAAAAGCCAAGAGCACGTCCTATCTTCCTCTCCACTATAACTACGAACTAGTTATAATAAAAAGAAGAAAGAGTACGGGCACCGCCCCGCCCCTACACCGTGAGTTCCGACCAGACCGTGGCTTTACAGTCATCGTTGAACCCTCCGAGACGTTTGTGTGTGATCTTTCCGAAGGTACTTGTTACGCTTGTTTATATTAAGATTGTATTAGAATGGTGATTCGTGATGTTGATTGATTTGTGAGATCAATATAAGTCGTTGGAACGAACGCACTACCGCAAGGCGGCCGATATGTTAAATAAACGCACGGCACACACCTCACAGTCGTGTCTCGAACCGTAGGCGGACACTACTACATACACCAGAGTTCCAGGACATAAAATAGCACCACACACCCGTATGAGACGGGCGGACCCTACTACATACACCGGAGCTGGGAATTAAAATAGCACCACACACCTACTAGTCGTATACCAAGTCATAGAAGTGGTATATAATATGTCAACGATCAACGCCATACAAGCATAGCTTACGTACCGCGAGCGTACTGCGAGACGGCGTCAGCAACGACATAGTTAATATCGCTATAACAGTTCGCATAAGCCCATCACGTCACCCTTCGCGACGTCAACCAACATTCAATATTATTATAATAATGTTCAAAGATCACTTTGAACCACAATATGTGTCGCTCCCACACATATATTGTCTTTATAAGAAATTCGATCCTAAAAGATCGTGCCATTATAGGCTTCCAATTATTATATTATATTTATAATACATTTGGTACGAGTCTGTGCATCATACATATTAGTACCGTAGTACTTGACAGTTTGACTGCTCCTTGTTCCGAGTTCTGCACCCACCTATATAGACAGAACGACGGTCGCGACATTCGGGACGATAATACACGAACTCGTCTCGATTAATATGGTATGCAAAATATATAGTCTGTATTATTCATAATTAACTATGTTATTTATGTGTATTGCCATGCATATTTTATTTTATTTATTTATTTATTTTTAACTTATACCCAAGGCACATACTGTTACAAGATGCGACATTACCGTTTAATTTCTTTCAAAAACAACAATCTAATAGACTTAAATTACTATTTACCAATACCATTACATTACTATACCTACATATACATAAAATTGAAGGGTCCTTCTGTAATGTTAACATACATAACTGTGGTTTTTATTTAAACGATACCAAAATACAAATAAACAATTTTAAAATGTTTATCTGTCTGTCTTTCTGTTTATCCGGTTTAACCTCCGCACTCGCTGAACCGATAATTATGACACTAATAATGAAATATAGAGAGAGAGTATCACAGATTTTCGACCTAGATAGATGTGAAATAACTAAACATTTTTCTATAATATAATTTTTGCGAGCAAAATCAAAATAAAGGACAGGAGGTAACAAGCTGAAATTAATAGATATTTGGACTTACAATCCAAGGTCAGAAGATATGAGCACTTATGCATAGTTTTTATTTAATTTTATATGAAATTCTCCGTGAACTCAAAACCTATAGGATACTTTTCGTGAATCTACGATTATGACATTTGGTACGAAATAAGATTTTACAATACAAATAAAGGAAAACATTCGAAAACTTAAATTTTGTAGATATTTCATAGAAAAGAAATATTACAAATTTATATTTGTAGTTCATTTCATTTTATACAATATAAGTGCATAAGGCTGGAAATTTATGTTCGTTAACTTTACTCACTGCGTCAACAAAACCTATACTTCAACTACCTATACTTCCCGTAATTCTACAATCTTGAAATTTTTCTTAAAATTTTTGAAATCTTGAAAAAAAAAGGTTTTTTCTTAAATACACCTAAATAAACATTCGTATAGTTCAAGCGGGCGAAGCCGCGCGGGTCCGCTAGTCTAAAACACATTTTTGTATCAGACCTACAATAACAACATATTGTACAAAAAATAATGGTGATTATATGAAAAAAATGTATTGCGAACGAAGATGGAGTACTTTTGTAAATTCATTATTACACGGTCCGTAGTCGAAAAAGCACTCTAATACTCGTATGTTAACATAATTATGTATAACGTGATCCATCTCGTAAAAAAAATAAACTAAAATAATACAATTACATACGAAAATAGTAGCCAATTTATAGCTTCTTCTCGTAGTTTTAAACCGGTATTGTTAAAAGACGTCGAAATAAGCTATAAAGATTATTAGATCCTGTATATCTTATATAGTTTCTTTCAATTTAGTCCATATTTTCGAAGATGATGCGCGATGATTGTAATTGAATTCCCACACGGAGGAATATTTATATTTAAAAAAAATATATATTTCTCGGTTCTGGTATATAAGGTCGGGGCAAAAGTATTTTCGTATTGTTCATACAAAGGAAAATATTTTTTTTTAGGTAAATAAATAAATTAGCTTCACGCTGTATCTCGCACACAGCAGGGTAGGCCGTTCCCCACTTTCTGCCGAATTCTGGAGGCATTGCGTGTTGAGTGGTAGAACTCAACGCCGCGCTTAGCCTCGACACCAAAGCGAAGAAATGGAAATATAAATTTGAGTAAATATTTTATCTCTTCAAGTGGGGATCGAACCCACAACCAGTCGATTTTACAGTCACACTTCGTGCCGCTGCGCCACGACTGACCTTTTTTAGGTATAATTTTTTATTTATTTATAATATGTAGGGGCCGTTTTGATCGATATCTTATGGGTATCTGTCTTGTTGCTATCTTATGGGTAGTGCCATGAGCCCATTCCTGTAGAAATTTTAAAATTTTTGATTAAAGAAATCTGAGAAGTAGTGTTCACAGTGTTTTTTTTTTTGAAGTTAGCTTTATGCTTCCTAAAGAGTTCTGCAATGAACGAAACAGGTGGAAATATGATGGAGCAACGGCAACGGCTATACAAAGGATGCATCAACACATCCCAGCCAAGTTCTCTCAATTTTTGCTGCGTGACTATAGATGAGTGCGGTCTGGCGTTGTCATAGTGGAAGACCACGCCTTTCCTATTCACCAGCTCCGGCCGGTTTTTCTCAATAGTTTTTTTTAACCTCATCAGTTACTGACAGTAAATATCAGAATTGATATATATCAGAGTTTTACCCGGTGGCAAAAGCACATAGTGAACAATTCCTTTCCAATCCCACCATACACATAGCATCGCATTATTCCAAGTCAGGCCGGGCTTTGCCACAGTCTGTGGGGCTTGTCCATGCTTCGACCATGATCTTTTTCGCACATTCTTATCGTAAGTCATCCATTTTTCATCATCCGTAATCAACTGTTTAAGAAATGGTTCGGAACTGTTACGTTTCAACAAAGAATCGCACATGGAAACACGTTGCATTAGTTATTTTTAATATTTTTAAAGTGTTATTCCACACATAGGAAAAACTACGTCGAAATTCTTACATGCTTGTTACCACTTATTTGTTTTTATCATCTCTGTAGGGAGATTTTTACAAATTTCCGCTACCCAAAGATAATTAACTAAGAATTATCGTCTGGCAAGAGAGAATGCTATTTATTAAACTTAGGAAAGAAAAATATTTATTTATTATGTTGCATTAGGTTTCTCTCAGTGAGATCATGTGGTACCCATATGTCAAGGTGTTCTTGTATCCAGACATTCGTAAATGATGTAAAACTATTTAATGAACAACATCCAGTTCTTCAGCAATGTAGTAGCTATTAATATATCTTGCTTCACTTTCTCAAAGAAGGCACTGTTTTTATCTGACAGGGCGTCCAGAGCGAACCTCATCTTTCACACAAAAATTTCCAGACTTGAAACGCTTGAACCACATTTGAGCTACTCTTATTGATCAGCAGTCACTAGGTTCGTAAACCATATAAATTTTTTTCGCGGCGTTCGTCGCATTTTTACCTTTTTTGTAATAAAACTTTAAAAGGTACCGAATTTCTTCGTCACATACGTTCATTTTGCTTCCTTGAAAAACAATTGAAAAATGAACGGAATACGGGAACTAGTTTTTTTTTAAATTTATTGGAAACCACACAGTTACATTCAATACGGCTAAAGAGGTTTGATTACTAATAATACATTCAAAATACCAAAATATTTTTGCCCCAACTTATTATAAAGTGAGGCCTTGAGTTCCGCCACTTAACATGCCATCTTGTAAATTGTGCACACTGGTGAATGTAATTATGAGCGTGCCAGTTAAGCATCAATCACTTCACACACCAATGTCACATTGTATGAAACAAAGGAGATTGTACGGTAAAAAGAGACTATATTAGACAATAGCAGAATTATCAAAAAGAGGTCCAGTTAAAACACTTCCTTCCCCTATAACATTATATATTAAATATTTACAATATATACCTAAACATGAGTTAGCAATAACAGATCCTAAGCCGAAACAGAAAAGTGATCTTAAGTCCCACACTGAGTATATATAATGAGTACAGTTCTTCACGAATCCTTAAAGTAATGGAATACCTTAATTTACTACGAAATGGGTTTCTCTTTATAACCAATAATCAAACATGTCCACCAACGAAGGAGAAAATCCATGACAGTAATACCACCCGCACAAAGTGCGATGAGTATTAAAGTCCCCCAGGACTAGCACAGGGCTAGACCTGCATACCCATCATTCCTGTCCTCTCTCAAACAGGAGAAGCCTGAAACTCTAAAAGATAAGTCAGTCAACAGCCATGTCTCCAAGTGGGCAACAATGATATAGTTGGTTCATGCAGTGAAATAATATTAAGTAGTTCGTGCTTTTTAGGCCGAATACTTTTACTATTCCACTGCAGGAATTTCAGTGTCGCCATTATAAAGGACTTCGTTATAGATTTTGTAAAATTTAAGGCAACGCGGGACGGTAAGGGAAGTTAATGAAAGGTTGAAATTATGCTCACTAGGATATGTGTTAGGGCACCTAATAGATCTTTTGTAGCTGTTGTTGAATTCTCAACACTTTGATTGTGAGCACAACCATTGGGAAGGGAAGAGAGGATGTACGTACAGGTTCTGGATTGAGGGCGTAGCGGTATCAGGATTAACTATTGTTTTTTTAATGAGACCATCACTATTTGATCATGAGTCTCCACTTTGTCTTTTTCTTGTGGACAACTGTGGCTCAATACCTACCTTCAGGATCAGGAGGATCAAGAGGGTGATCCGGCTCCATTATAAATAAAAATAGCCTAACAAACGTCAGCGAAGTCTCCTTTACAGTAGTCCTTGATCATGGGTAGACTGAGGTGGCATTCGTCTGTCAGTTGACATAAATATTATATCAAACTACCGCCAACGATTTCTTAAGTGCCTCGCGTACTGCCCTGGAGTCTTGCAGAATAAACTGTTTGTATCTTGCTCTCTGATATGGTAGCAGACGACGAAGTCGGAGAGTTTATTGAAATATAATTTTCCATACCAGTTTTTCGTATTGTAAAAATAATACATATTTTCTTAATTAATAAACAAGTTACCCGCAATAATTGCACCTTCATTATATTAAGAAACCATAATTAATACCTTAGTAGACCGATATTTGTAAACATTTGTTTAATTATAATAAATAATTTAGTCGTTTTAAAATGATAATTGAAGTGATTATTATTATCTAAAAACAAATTGAGCAAAGATTCAATATCATTATTTCACTTGATATACATGGATGATTTCATATTTCAATAGTTTTCTGTGTGTACTTAATATGATTACAATGATCATTTGATGAACAGTTAGATTAAACATTGATTTGAAGATTGACCTTCTATTACATGATATTTTTTTTTAAAACTTACGGTACACCGCGCATTTCATCTTCTTTTCTCATAGTAAATTGGAACCGGAAAAAATATTTCAAATGATTTCTTCTTCTTGGTGCAGAAATTTTACAGGCAACCAAGTTTTATGATGTTTAGAAAATAATAAGCTTCAATTTGATATATAATTCACTTAAAAAACACATGAGTGCAAATTATCAACATTAAGTGAACTGTTTAAACTAGGCAACACTTGATGACTGGGGCTCAGTGTTTTAATTTTTTCAGAAAACGTATATAATTTGAACGTAGAGGGATTTAAACTCGCACTTTTAGGAGTAGCCTCAAATTGTGTTTCAAGAAATAAATGCTCTAACGTTGTACATGTATAAAAATATTCTGCAGTATTATTTCATAACTTTCAAGCGAAACGTACCGTCATTGCACGATTGCACCTGTGCATGTAGATACTAAGCGTATTTTAGGTTCTATATCACAAAAGAAAAAAAACGGAATCCTTATAAGATTAGATTAGATTAAGAAGTTACTTATAAGATCACTTTGTTGTTTGTCTGTTTATCCTCTGTCAAGTCCATTTTCCAAAAGATCGCTTGGAGGTAAGATACTTCAATGTTCAAATCTATACTCCTGATAAACGACCTGATTAAAGGTCACTTACTGTTGATAATTTGCACTATGTGTTTTTTAAGTTAATTATATATGAAATTAAAGCTTATTCTTTTCTCAACACTCTAAGACATGATTGCCTGTAAAATAACTGCCGCAAGCAGATTTTAATTATTTTATTCCAGTTCTGGTTGATGTTGGATGCACATTTTACATTTCAACAAAAACGCATAACCATAAATTTAATTAAAGGTTGCATCACAGTTTTTCTAGGCAACCCTGGTGTGATCTATTCCTCTATCATGTATCATTCTTTAAAATAAATTTCATTAAAAAAACAGATACCTGAAGATATATGCATTGGAGAGGCCGGTCGTGGCGCAGCGGCACGAGGTGTGACTGCAAAACCGACTGGTTGTGGGTTCGATCCCCACTCGAGGAGATGAAATATTTACTTAAATTTATATTTCCATTTCTTCGCTCTGGTGTCGAGGTTAAGCGCGGCGTTGAGTTCTGCCACTCAACACGCAATGCTTCCAGAATTCGGCAGAAAGTGGGGAACGGAGTGTCTTAACACTAGGTTCCCTCTGCCTACCCTGCTGTGTGCGGGATACAGCGTGAAGCTAATTATTATTATTAATTATATGCATTGGAATCTCGACCTATTAGTACTTTTATTTTCATACTTTTATGGCAGTTAATTTGGCTTCATCCTATGTAGTTTTGTATTTTGTTATCTTTTTTTTACCTTTTTTTAATTTGCTTTGCCTTATTACTAAAATGTGGAAATGAGAATATTATATATTTTATTACCCCGAGAGGAAATTGAACCACTCAACCGTCGCGTTTGCAGTCGCACGTTTGTGCCCCAGTGCCACGACGGTCCCAATAGCTTTGTAAACAAAAGAAATTCAAAAATAACTAAATGCTCTAACTATGCCTAGTTTTTCTTTTTGTTAAATACGGAAATGAAAGGCAGTTTTGATTTGTTTTTATTAATTTAATTACATCTTTGGTAAGTACAATGGCTTGGGTTCCGTGGCCCCAGGAGAGTCGATTCATTGGTACATAAATATTAAACTACAAACATATATCAATTTCATTTCATATAAAAGAAACGATCTAAGTAAAACATAATAAATACTAATACTATACACAAAAAAAATGTTTTAAGAAAAAGTTACTTAATATGTTTATATATTTTTTCTATATCGGTACCTAGCCCAAGATATTGGCTAATTTGGTGTACAACAATTAGGCTGTAAAATTATTGACGGTTTTTGATTATTTGATTGAAGCTATACTTCTTTTGGCGCGTAAAGGAAAAATGATAAGAGTAAATTTTTATAAAACTTTGATGGTAAACATATTCGTTTTTTTATTATGTTTTTTGTATAATATTTAAATAAAAATATTGAAGTATGTAATATTATCTATATGCATTATAAGAAAACTTTCTTTCAATTAATTAAATCCATTTTTTTTGTATTATAATATTAATGTCGTTTTCCTTATAAACATAGGTTAACGAGAAAAATAAAATTTTTCGAAAGTACATCTTTCGTTACGCCAAAGAAGTATAGCTTCTTACATGCGTACATAAGTACACACGCGCGTGTTTTTCGATTCTATTTATTTCCAACATTGCCAGGATTTTAAAAGTTGAGACTCTTCTTTATAATAATGCTCTAAACATTTCTATTAGAAATTATTCTTACAAATATACAATATTTAAGTGTCAACATATTGAACAATTTTCCTTACAAAAACGACACATCTAAATTTAATGATATTATAACATTACTGTTATAAACATTAATATACGCTTTTCGTAATTTTAATTACTTAATAGAAGCTTAACAATCTTGTATTAAATTTAAATTTGATAATTTATTGAATCAAAAATGTGATTATTGAGCATATCTTATTTTTCTGTAGTATTTAATATTAATAGAATAAAATTTTATAGTTATTAGCTATGATTTTCTATGAGTTATTGGTGGGATTCCATGTCATTTTATGGGAGCACCATAATTTAAGTATTTTACATGCCTTTTTAATTTTACGGCATTCAATATCACATAGCAAAGTTGTATACTTAGCATAAGTCGAGAGACACATCTTCGAGTATTCTTATTTTTTTACTTACATTTTTCTTTCTAATTTCGTTATAAATTTTCACAAACATTAAATTTAAGTTTTTTTAATACAAAACCTACATTTTGATCGATATATTTAAATATATAATATACTTTAAAATAGAATTACAATTATCGTTCTTTCTTTGGTAATATTTTGAATTTATATATATAGTTTTAATAATTTACTTATTACTATTTACACAATTCGATTGCTTTCACATTATTATTGTATCAATCCCTTCGCTACTTTTATTGCTTTTAATCAATTAAACGTTACAACTTAATTATTTACAAATTTTGTTTGAAATTTAAAACTGAAAAGTATTTATATATTTAATATTTCAGTGGGATACAACTACAGTAGAAACTCAACTATCTGGCCCCTCACATTTGATGATTCACGGTACTACCTAAATTGATATAAAATAACTGAACATTTTTCTATTAAATATGAAATTTCTTGGGAACAAAATCTAATAAAATTCCAAAACATTTAAATTACAATTTTTATAAGCGTATAATTGAGTATGGATAGCCATACTCACATAATCAACCTATTTCTTAAATAATATAATATTATTTAAATAAATATTCGTATAGTTCAAGCAGTTGGTCAATAACTGTATTACATCGTATGTTGGAACATTTATCTTTTAATTATTTCTTAATAAATATTGACTTGTCTATATTTATTTTTTTAATAAACACATGGCTTGCACCATATAATATGCACAAAACCCGCTTTTAGTCACACATTCGATTATCCGAATTTCCGACTGTCCGAATTCCTAATAACAACAATTAGTCCTGTTAATCGAGTTTCTACTGTATTATCATTTAAGCAATTTTTAATCTATGAAACTTATCTTTGGATGTAGCTGTCTTGATAAACACACAAGTGTGTAAAACAAATTAATAATAATATTATTCATATTATATAAGAGGAATGTTAACAGCAAATATTCTTTGGGTCCCTTTTCTTAAACCATCATTCTTTTCGCCCTATCAATATCTATCTATATACAATACGAATCACTAATTAACTGGTATACATTTTATTTTAATCCTATACACTCAGTACGAATAGACACTAAACCTAAAATAATAAATACTAGAACACAGCTACATCTAATGTCGTTTAATCAATACAAATACCACACGTCAGTAACACGTTTCACCAGTCGCAATACTTGAAAATTATATTTACAATATACTAAAGTAAAACATTAATCATCTAAACCTTATACTAGAAGTGTATTCGTTATGACGGGTTTTTACCCCTAAGCGACATATGCCCTTTATTTCGTCGTCTAAATAAACTTTTATAAGCTTTTCGATATTCGTTTGACATAACAACGTATATAACAGGATTGATGCTTGATGATAAATATAACAGAAGGTATGCTGCAATGTTTAACGCCGGGTTCGGAGTTATTTCGTTTATAACTTTCGTGATAGTTATCGGCAGGTGGCATATACAAAATGATATCATTATCGCCATAATCATTGTGCCCAGCCTCCTGTCTTTTCGTGTTGGTAATGATAATTTGAGAAGTGCCATAGACTTCCTCAGTGCAGTTCTTCGTAATCTAAACGGCTCTTTAGGATCATCAGAATGTCGAGCAGTTCCATTTCTCGTTTCTAATTTAAATGTAGCGCCGCGCTGCAATTTCGGACTTTCGTTGAAATTAGTCGTAGAAGTATTTCGTTCAGTGTTGCTACTGCTTAGATCAGCAGTTACTCTAGCCGACATCGATGTTGAGGTATCCGTCGACGACAATTCTTCCGCAGCAGGTACACGCTGTGGACAGTTCATGGATTTCTTTGTTGCTTTCCTAACAATAAAAAATATCCGAGCGTAGCAAACTATTATTGCTACACAGGGCAACGTAAATGCCGTGAGAAATAGAACCTTCTTTGGAGATCTTTTTTTTTCATCAAGAAGAATTGAACATGAACCAATTTTACAGTCGAGTCCAAAACGACCCCATTTTTGTAACCAAGTAGGAATCATAATTCCGAACGATAGCAACCATATGAAGATCAGCATTATCGCTATGTTCCATGTCTTGTATAATCTGCCAATAAAAAATTTTACATTAATTTATTTTATATTTGACGTGTATTTTTTTATGCGTAGACGATTTAAATTTACAATGTTCATTTATATCAGCTTCACACTGTATCCCACACACAGCAGGGTAGGCAGAGGGGACCTAGTGTTAAGCACACCTCCGTTCCCTACTTTTTGCCGAATTCTGGAGTTCGTATTGAGTGGCAGAACTCAACGCCGCGCTTTGCCTAGACATCAGAGCGAAGAAATGGAAATATAAATTTAAATAAATATTTCATTTCCTCGAGTGGGGATCGAACCCACAACCAGTGGGTTTTACAGTCACACTTTGCGCCGCTGCACCACGACTGGCCTCATTTATATGTGCACATATATTTAAATATCACGTACTATAAACAATTATTGTGTGAAATAAATAAATATTAATTTTTATATTGTAGCACGGCTACGACTACTAGTATCAGTATTATTATCGTATTGCCAGTCATATTAAAGTTCATTTTATAACAATCAGCAGCTTTATATTATATTACTACAGTATTTAATTTATAAAAATAAATAATATAACTATTTGCTTACAATAAATATATTTGAACTTACTTGGGATAAAGTCTCGGATGAGCTATCATAACATATCTGTTGATCGTTATTGCCAAAACGGTGAACAGTGAAGCTGCAACTAGGGCGTATCGAGCCAGTGGAAACATTCTGCATAAAAGTCCTCCATGGACCCAGGATCGATGCCAGAAGGTAGACGCAGCGAGTGGTAGATTGAAACAGCAAAACAGCAAGTCCGAGCAGGATAATCCCATTATAAAAATGGCTGTTGCGTTGCGTACCTGGATGAACGAAATATATAATAAAAAATAATTTTTGTTTTAGAAAATTGATTAATTGATTTGCCGAACCCCAAAAATATGGACAAATAATGGGGATAAAGTATAATCAATGTGAACTAAATTAAATATAACTACTTTATTTAATTGTTAAATTAAGTTACATTTAACAAATTTAACAAAGTACTGTTCTGATACTAAAAGTTTGTCTACACATATTATAGTTTTCAAAGTGGCTTATTCTATATGAAATTTTGTGAATTGAACTTTAGTGCTAAAACTATTTTACATATGCTTTGCTCAAATATTTGAGTGTCATATTTGAAAATCGCTTGAAAATGTATTTTATTCATACTGTATTATAAAAAACAATTTCTATATGTAGATATTTTTATCGTTGCACCGAAGTAAACTAAGTAACGGAGGATTGAAAGTAACCTAGATAGAATCGTATGTTTCCATTAAAACCTTTCACAATCTTTATTTTCTAAAGATTTCTAAAGGTCGAGTGCATATATTCTGTTCCTTCAGTTTTACTTTATATATTATACAAAATTGTAAGTACATTTTCTGCTATAGTGGTTCTAGTATAGTGATTTGAGTTTTGAACAATAAAAGTATATTTTATGTTAATATTTTAGCAAAATAACGCCTATCGCCGTCTGTACGAACATATAAAATAATCTATTATTAGTGACATTTATCAATATGATAGAATACAAGATAATCATGTTTGTGCTCGCTAATCTCATAAATTTAAATGCAATTTTCACAATATTATTATGGCAAACCACCCTTAGCATTTAGTATTTATTTTATTTCCATCGGTTCATAAATATAAAATTTGTATCACTTACATATATTAACATTTTTTATAAAATATTAAAAATAAAAATGTATTTTATCGATAACCCTTTTAAGTCGAACTTTAATATGAAATAAATTAGAATAATTAACCATATTTTCACATATTTATTATATGTGATACAAAAGATTTCTACAAAACATTACATTCAAATAAATACGTTTTCTTATTCAAAACATTTTTATTATCCTGTTTCTTCACGCCATTTATTTCTTTTTATGTAAGCAATTTTGGGAAATGTACGTAAAACATTGTATTGTCACAGAAATCCGTTTAAATGCGATTGTAATCTGTTATCAGTATTCAGTCTTATATATAAAGTAATTTCCGAGAATGTCAGCAAGTGATAAGATAAGCGTTACTTCCTTCCCTATATGTCCCGTTTTATTATTTACTATACAATATTGAGGCCAGTCGTGACGCAGTGGCTCAAAGTGTGCCTGTAAACTCGACAGATTGTGGGTTCGATTCCCACTCGAGGAAATGAAATATTTAATATTTTCATTCAGCTCTGGTGTCGAGGCAAAGCGCGCAATACCTCCAGAATTCAGACACTAGATTCCCTCTGCGTACCTATCTGTGTGCGGGATACAGCGTGATGCTAACAAAAAATTACATCGTTCTAATGATTTTACGCTTTTGCCCCCATAGAATAATATATACAGAGAATCTAATGTCATTCGCGACTTCACATTGTACTAAGTGTAGGAATTTAACGCCCTGGTTTCGTGTGGGAATCGAAACCATGACCATCGCATTTATGGTAACTCAATTTGTCACTGCGCTATTAAACAAATACTATTTTTTTTCACTGTGTGTAAGGTTAACACAAAGTGAAATAACACTTTTCCATGGATGGGTTATAATAAATGTAATATACTTATAATTATCAAAATGTGTTTAAAATAATAATTAGTTTCACAAGGTGTTTTTTTTTTCATAATTTTTTTTTATATTTGTAGAATTAAAGTAAAAAGCATATTTTAGTGAAACATTTTTGCGCCAAAAATTAGTCTGAAGGTTCAATAATATCAAAATTAGTTTAGCTAATTTTGATATTATTGAATGAACCAACAGGTTTGAATTTAGTGGTTTTTAATAATATCCAAACAGAAGATTTAATATTAAATATATTATATTATTAATTTCAAACAAAATTTAAACTTATAGTTTGTAGTGATTAAATGTAACAATAGTTTTATTGAAGATCTTGTTCTTTTATAAAATCATATTGTAAAGAAATAGTTATCGAAGCATTTATGAAAAGCTCCAATAAATCAAAACTGTCACGATATTGTTATAAATTGTAAGTAGTGGACAGCATTGTATTGATATTCGGCTGGACTTATGATTTTTTTGTTAAATATTAATCTACTTTATAGCAAAGGAAATATAGTACCTACAAAATACTTATTTCTAGTAACGCCCAATATTAATAACCTATCTCCAACGTCAATCTTAGATTGTTTCATACATCAAACAATCTAAGATTGACGTTGGAGATAGGTTATTAATATTGAGCGTAAATCTATAAGAATTGTATGTAATTTTTGATAGTCATCAAACTTCGAGCTTTCAACGTCAAACTGATTATTATTTGACGTTGACAGTTTGAAAAACAATGATGGCGGCGACACACAAGGATTTTCTTTTATATTAATAGCTTTTCATTTATAATATGTATTTTCATAAAGTTGACACGTTCACTTTTTAGTACTTTGAATATTTTTTAGATATTATTATAAAGTAAATATCAATCAATTTAGATATTTTAAGGAAATTAGTAAATACTAAAATTATTTAAGAAATCTTAAAAATAATGAATGTTATCCGGTTTAAATTTTCTTTATTCTTTTGTTTTTAATCTAACATTTTTTGAAAACAAATATAATAACTAATAATAATTTAATTAAATTATTTTTTTTGAAGTTATACAACAATCATTTGGAAATTAGACTTGCTCTTAATTAATCTTAGTTACCAATTATGCTTAAACAATATGCGAATAAATGAATATGAAGCTCGAGTCCAGTTGTAGGGCAGGGGCACAACTGTAAGGGCAACAGGTTGTGGTTTCGATTCAAATTTGAAGAAATTTAATATTTAACGTTTTCATTTTCTCGCTCTGGTAACGAATGCGCAGTGTTGACTTCCGCCACTCAAACACACAATGCGTCTAAAATTCGGCGGAAAGTGGGGAATGGAGTCCCTTAACACTGGTTAACTTTAGCAACCTATTATGTGCGGGATACAGCGTGAAGCTAAAATAAAAAAAATAAAGCTTTGCCGATACCACAAACTTTTTGGTGCGTTGCATTTTCGTGTGTCACTCACGTTTTTCCTATGTTCATTAAAAAAATGCAATATTCAAAACGTGGCTACGTGACATAACTATATTACAAATGTCACAAATAGTACAATATTTATTCATTTCAACCAACTGTTTTAACTGTGTAATATAACTGCAAGGATATTCATGATTATCCTTATAAATACCCCGTATTGCTTACTATTCATTTTTAATCATAATATTTATGCGAGATCAGGCAAATAATTTACATAAAAGTGAGTTAAAATGTAAAATTATTCAATTTGAGAAAGTATTGAATTGTAAACACATGTTCTACATTCATATTGTCATTTAATGCATCTCCTAAAACGCTTACAAGGTAGTTTATATGTTGTACTATAGAGTTACAAAAGTGTTAGAGGTCGCCATTTCATAAAGGACCGAAGGAAGATTATTTATATATAATATGTATTTTTACTTACACATTTATATTGTTATTCTATAGATATTTTAAAGATTAGAACATATGATTTTTTTAAGTAAACAAACATGATTCAGGTAAGCTTACCTTAGTGTATTTATTAGACAGGAGTACGTAAGTATATTATACATAATTATATCAAATATTTTTATTAATATGTCATTAATACCAATTTCATAGAATTAATATCACTGTAAAATCACCATTAAATGGCATTCATTCAAATCACATATTCATTTATAATTTCTATTCCTAGTGATGTGACCTTTTTGAAAGATATCTGAAACCATTTGAAAACATCAAGAAATGTGTGTTTCACAAAAAAGTTTTCATTTATTTGTAGTTTCAAGCTATAAATATATTCGATGCATACATAAAAATGCCTTAAACATTCAGCAATTCATATAGTGTGTATCTATATATTATATAGCTATTACTGGATTATTTGATGCAAATTTAAAGTTTTTAATTTTTCGTTATAAATGAGTATAAGTAACACTCAATGGCGGCAAAGCTAAACGCGGCGTTGATTTCCGGCACTCAACGCGATGAAAATGGGAAACGGAGTGTCAACACTATTCCCTCAGCCCTATCCTGCTGTGTGCGGGATACAGCGTGATTCTAAAAAATATATTACACTCAACGTCAGAATTTTTTTTTACTGTCATGAGTCGATTTACGAGTCGCTTAGCAAGTAAAGAATCATTAGTTAAGAAGTTTTCAAATAATTTTGGTAGTGTATGTTTACAGCTTTGTACGCACTTCTGTTTTCATTTAGCCTGAAAGCACTAGCGGCGATCCCCAATGAAAATGGGACAGTTTGATTCAAATTTACTTAGCCAATATAGAACCTAACAATGCCTACCCTGAAATAACCTTGTTTGAAGAGAATGAATTCTTAGTAACATATGTTTGTTTAATGTTTTGATTGAGAGATTATTCTGTGTCAGACCAAATATTTTAACAGTCGTTGAGGCCAGTCATGGCGCAGGGGAACAAAGTGTGGCTGTGAATGCGACTGATTGTGTATTCGATCCACATTCGAGGAAATTAAATATTTATTTAAATTTGTATTTCCATTTCTTCGCCTGGTGTCGAGACAAAGCGCGGCGACAAAGTTCTGCCACTCAGCACGCAATTCCTCCATAATTCGACGGAAAGTAGGAAACGGAGTGTCTTAGCACCAGGTTCCTTCTGCCTACCGTGCTAGGTGCTGGATACAGTGTGAAACTGATTTAATTTTACGTACAATCCAACTAATACGATAAATTTAAAAGTTTGTAAGTATGGATGATTGTTCAATTTTTATGCAAATAGTACTGAACGGTTTAGATAAAATTTTACAGTAATATAGCTTTTACCGTATGTGTAATTCAGATGGAATTACACGTACGGTACATTTTTTATAAATATTTTAGGTAATTTGGCTATAATATAACAATAACTTTAAGCTGGCGACCATACGTTTGTGTTTCTTGTAAATAAATAGTAAAGGTTAATATTATAAATATAGTACAAATAGAAGGCAATAGTATAATAAGGTAAAGCGTAGGAAAAGCTACGGAAAATAAGATTTTTAATGTGTGAAATCTCTCGCGCTGGGTGGAGAAATGGCACAGAAAATTGTGTTACCGTCAGACGCTGAACTCACTCACTTTGATGTTCAAAGCACGTCCTTTTAACGCGTTACGACATGTTCCTTATTGGGTTTTATTGTTTTGTTCCAACTTTATATACGAATATTTATTCTTTTACTATATTTATTATTCAATTTTCTATATAATATTTATGTACAAAATTCTTTCATTACTAAGTGATTGACACAAGCCATAAACAAAACTACTGAGCGTAGAAAGCTGAAATTTGGAATATATATTATATTTCTGGCCGATCGATGGCCGCTGGATCACGAGGCCGGTCGTGGCGCAGCGGCACGAGGTGTGACTGCAAAACCGACTGGTTGTGGGTTCGATCCCCACTCGAGGAGATGAAATATTTACTTAAATTTATATTTCCATTTCTTCGCTCTGGTGTCGAGGTTAAGCGCGGCGTTGAGTTCTGCCACTCAACACGCAATGCCTCCAGAATTCGGCAGAAAGTGAGGAACGCAGTGTCTTAACACTAGGTTCCCTCTGCCTACCCTGCTGTGTGCGGGATACAGCGTGAAGCTAATTTAATTTATTTTAATTTTTTTTATATTATATTTCTTGAGGAGTGTGGAAAAACAAGATTTTACCTTTTATAAACGATACAAACGAAATGCAAGAAAAAGCGATAAAATTTTTATATGTTGCGATGTAATTTTTATAAGCGTACAAGCAATGCAATATGTTTTATAATGCATACTTCATTGAGTAAATGCTGCGGCAGTTTATATTGAGATCAACTTGTATCTCCTTACTTTGTTGTGATGTTCACGTTGAATGGAATATTATAGTAAGGTGCTAGTAAGTCTACAATATTTTGTAAGATCTTATACATATATTTTTATAGTATATTTTGATAACATTATTTATTTTTTTTTATAGACGGATTAAAAACTAAAGCCAGCAAAAGCGCGGCGTTGAGTTCCGCCACTCGACATACAATGCCTCCAGTATTCGGCAGAAAATGAAAAACGAAAGTATCATAATAGGAACAGAGTATCTTTACACTAGGTTCCCAGAGTTCCACTGCGTAGCTTGTTATGTGCGGGATACCGTGGGAAGCTAAAAAAAGTACTCAACGTGATTAACAACATACTCTATCATTAATAGGCGTTTTGTCGTATTTGTTTTATCTTTCTGTGTTATCTATATTATATATGTTTTAGATATATTAATTTGTACTACTATTCAAATTGTTTACGTCGGCGTCATTTATTCTGTATATAAAAGTATAAGTACCTACTCCACTTTCAACTCGTCACTATCTCTTATCGTTTCCACGTCATTTATTTAGTCATATTCGCCAAGAATTATTACAAAATTTTCTTAAAGGATGATTTATCCACAAAAGTGGCTCGAAGTAGCGGCTTACGTGCGTCATATTACAAACGTTACAATGTTGGTAAATTGTGAAGCGGAAATAATTGTTCTTTATTTGTTTATCAAACGGTTTATCAATACAGCAAATGGTTTGTGTTTGATTTTTGACCGTTTCTTTTTTTAATTTATTTTTATTTAGTTTCAGACAGATTTTTTTAATATATTTATATCATGTTACATAAATTTTTCGAGTTAATTTTTTTTAACTTCACTGTGCTGTGCGGAATGCGCTCACCATAGTAGGCAGAGGGAACCTGGGAACCTAATGTTAAGATATTTCATTCCCACTAAGACACTTCCGCTCCTCATTTTCCAAATCAAATTATGAATCATAATGTGAACGCTTTATCCAAACATCACGTTTCTACAGGTAAGTCCTAACTCCGTCCCTATTGTGTAAACCCATTAAAAATAGCTTATGTTTACAAAACTATGAATAATTTTATTTCATAAAATAAATCAATACACAACGCATTACGTAGTTACAATTAGTTTACAAGGAAAACGAAAACATTATATTATGAGTAGAATACAAAAGAATCGGGTTTGGGTTTACCGAGACTGTATTTACGTCAGTTATTCTTAATCATCTTTTTACCATAAAACCATATTAAATTAAACTAAAGTTTTGTTAAAAATATTTAAAAGATTGATTTTCGGATCGAGATTGCATGTTGAGTGACGAAATTTAACGCAGCTCGTGTTATAATAACCATATTCTGGTATTAAAATATCAGTTTAAGTTAAACCCACGCCGTCCTGTCTGATGTTATTATTGTGCACGTCATTCATATTTTTTTTTAGTTTTACGTATTGAATCCCGCATGTAGCAGGGTAAGCAGAGGCAGCCTAGTGTTAAAACTCCCTAATCTTTGCCGAATTTTGAAGGCATTGCGTGTTTAGCGGAACTCAACACCGCATTTTGCCTCGACATCAGAGCGAAGAAATGCAAATATTCCACGACTGGGACTCACAACCTGTCTTGTTTACAGTCACACGCTTGCGCCCTTGCGCCACGGCAGGCTATACTAATATGTAATATATATGCACGGTTTAATTTTTTTTTATAGTACTACAACAATATTAATCACTACACTATACGGTTCCTAACTATCTATTGAATTGTATGCATAGAGTTAGAACGGCGATAACTTTATTTGAGTAGCGCTTATAGTAAACATTTCATTTTAATTAATATCATAAATTAAATTCTATGAAATATTTTCACAGATAATGTAAGAGAAATTGTCGTAAAATGTGAAGGCAAATATTAATTATCAATTTTAATTACGTCTTGCCTAATAGAGTTTATTCGCGTTCGTTTTGTTATTCTATCGATTATTTTTACAGTAAGGAAAAACTGATCTATTTTAAGATTAATTAAAAAATATTTGGTACCCGAATAACATCAATGTTCCAATTAAAATATCATATATACTACAGAATTTAGAGAAAAACGAACTAACTAACTAACTAAAAAAAACTCACTCACTTTTTCGTAGCGCGCCAATGCCACGATTGTGATGATGTTGCCAGGTATTCCAATCATCATGAAGATGATGCAGCAGGCGGTGGCGAATCTCATCAATCCATCCGGATATCCTTTGAACAAATTCACTGAAGCCAGATCCGAATCGGGAATGAACGCACTACAGTTCACAAACACATCACTATTATTTAGCAAAGTACCCATCTCAATAATCTGCACAAACGTCATACAGCCACTGTTATTCCACTACAAATGAATACTTGTTGTAAATATCGTTTATTTTTCTTAGAATTAGTTTCCCCTGTGACTCAATATTGGATATTCGACGGGTTTCACCGGATTTATTGTTACTTCAGTCTTTGACATAGATTTATATATGTACGTATATTCTATATAATCAAATTTTATACCATGTTCAATAACTTTGAAACCTATTGATTTTGGTAAATAAATTCGCGTCACTATCTACAAAATATGGATTATATGGTAAATAATAATATAAGAATAAGGATTCGCGGAATGCAATTAACATTGTTATTGTTGTACTTTTGTGAAAAATGTTTACTGCTTGATCATTTAATTACTTTCTAAAAATTTATTAAAAAGATTCATATTCTTATTATATAATACCTAAAACTATTAGTATATTTTTATATTTTTTTAGAAGAAATGACATATTATATTGAATAATAATAATTTACCAAATGGGTATGTTCCTTATCTCTTTTACATATCCTTCACATAGCACAATCACGGACGGCTCGCGACTATAACGTATTGTATTTATTATACAAAACATTGACTTTCATACAAATAAATATTAACAAATTAAAGAGTAATGCAATCTAGGTACGAATGAGTTCAAAGTTCGTCAATCACATTACTTTGAGAGGTCCACTGACAACTTCACAGTATTATTCGCGTTTAGTTACGGCGGGCGTTTCTCGGATACGCCATCGCCGGGCGAACGTCACGCCCTCCTTCTGCACATTAGAAGATTCTTGTACGCCTGCCGATATTCACTGGACATCACCACGTAAATTATGGGATTGATGCACGTCGTCAAATATATCAAAATGTAACCCGCTATGTTTGCGGCAGGGTGGGATGTGAATTCTCGGAATAGTTTCGTTAGTGTTATCGGCAAATAGCAAACCCAGAATGAGAGCATTATTGCCATTATCATTTTTAAAAGTTTTCTGTCTTTTGGCGTTAGTCTGGGAGGTCTGACTGGAGCAGGTGACCGTCTAAGCGCTACGGCGGCCTGGCGAAGGCGTTTTGCAGTATCGCCGCTGTTCGGAGTCCTGGGCTTAGCATCAAGAGCACATTCGTCATCGTGACCATCTAGTGTATCTACGCCAGATGAAGATGATCGCTCGGGTCCTGGTGTTGGTGGACAATGTAAAATAGGCGGGGCAAGTAAAGCCTTTCTAGGAGGTGCAACGTGATTGTAACCGTTCTCTGGGCCTGGAGATCGTTCCAACGCAGTGGAAGCGGATCCAACAGCCGAATCTTCTAAACCAGGCCTCGGACGCCCTCGACCAGGTGCTCGAGATCGTCTTGCAGCTTCTCTTACTATACAAAAAATTCGAGCATAACATATTACTATAGCCAGGCATGGTAGCATAAAGGCTCCAACAAACAAGAATTCCTTTGGTGATCGATGATTGCGATCAGGTAGTATAGAACAAGATCCAATTGAGGGATCTAAGCCAAAGCGCCCCCATTTTTCAAGCCAAGTCGCTATTAAAGCTCCAAAGGAAAAAGCCCACGTGCTAACCACCATCACTGCCAAATACTGTCTTTTATAAAGTCTGCAAAAGAAAAGCAATTGTGAATAGAATTATCCATGCATAAAAAGATAATATTGTAAATAGAGTAAGAATGTTATATATTGGCAAATTTCAACCATTAAAAAACCTTATTAATTAACACCTTTCTATATAGCTAAGTTAGTTTTTTCCGTGTTTTATATTTTTTCTAATATTACTTACTTGGGATAAAGTCTCGGATGCGAGATCATGACGTATCTGTTAATGGTGATTGCAAGCACTGTGAATAACGATACAGCAACCAGTGCGTATCTCGCTAGCGGGAACATTCTGCAAAGTGTCCTCCCATGAGACCAAGAACGTTGCCAGAAAGTAGAAGCAGCCAGCGGTAAGTTGAAACAACAGAACAGTAGGTCTGAGCAGGAGAGATTCATTATAAATACTGCTGTTGCATTCCGAACCTGTAATAAACGTAAATATATGACATTTTAAAAAAATAAAAATAAATCAGCTTCACGCTGTATCTCGCACACAGCAGAGTAGGCAGAGGGAACATAGTGTTGAGACACTCCGATCCCCACTTTCTGCCGAATTCTAAAGGCATTGAGGCATTTTTATTTCTTACATATTATATTAATAGTATAGATGCTTTAATACTATTATAGTAAATAATGTGAGATGTTTTTTTCACAATGATCTCTGATGGTCTCGTTATATTAATATTGATTTTTAATATTTATCAACATTATATTCATATTTTTATCAACTTTTTCTATAATATTTATATATGAATGAAATTAGTAGTATAGGTCCTTGAATAAGTTATCGCTGTTTTTTTGTTTAAAAAAAAATATTTAAAATATAATGCTTACAATGACATTACTCAAAGTATAGTCCATCATTAGAGACCACTTTCTCCCATCTCTCTAGCAATGGGTAGGTAGCAATTGAATCCCCCGTCGGAAAAACGACTCATCTTTCGAGGCAATCCAGGAATCAAGCCATTTTTCGGCTTCTTCGAAAGAATGGAAGCTCTGCTCGCTTAAACCGTGCGCCATCGACCGAAACAAGTGGTAATCGGAGGGGGCTATGTCCGGTGAATACAGCGGGTAGGGTAGAACTTCCCATTGAAGTGTTTTCAGGTAAGTTTTGACTGGTTTTGCCACATGTGGCCGCATTATCATGTAATAAAGTCACTTTGTCGTGTCTCTGCTCGTATAGTGGCCACTTTTCTTTCAGAGTGCGACTCAAACGCATCAACTGAAGTCGATAGCGAGCTCCCGTGATAGTTTCATTAGGTTTAAGCAGCTCATAATAAATTACGCCCTGCTGATCCCACCAAATGCAGAGAAGAAGCTTAGAACCATGGATATTTGGTTTTGGCGACGATGTTGATGCGTGACCCGGCATGCCCCACGATTTTTTTCGCTTTGGATTGTCGTAGTGAATCCACTTTTCATCCCCAGTGACGATACGGTGCAGAAAACCTTTTCTCTTTTGCCGTTGAAGCAACAATTCACACATGAGAAAACGTCGTTCTACGTCTCTCGGCTTCAACTCATACGGCACCCAATGCCCTTGCTTTTGGATCATTCCTAACGCTTTTAAACGTTTTGAAACTGTTGACGCATCTACTTGTAACGTTTTCCCGAGCTCTACTAACGTCTGACATGGATCTTCTTCAAGCAATGCCTCCAATTCTGTCTTCAAATTTTGTCGGTGCTCCAGAACGCTCTTTGTCTTCAAGGTCAAAATCATTACTTTTGAAGCGCCTAAACCAGTCTCTGCACGTTGTATTCGACAAAGCATTGTCTCAACGAGAATTCTGTGTGCTTCTGCTGCAGATTTTTTCTGAATAAAGCAGTGCAATAAAATTCCCCGCAAAAACACTTTATTTGGCACAAAAGTACACATTTTCACAAAGGGAAAATAAATATGTAGTTGACACTGTAGTAAACACTATTCTACTATAATTTGAGGTTACATATAGTACTACTTTGGTGATTCGTTACCGTACGAAATTCCATGCACAGAGTGCCGCAACGCCATCTTTCAAAAAACAGCAGCAACTTATTCAAGGTCCTAATATTTTATATTATTTATTTTTAAACAAAAAAAACAGCGAGAAGCTTATTCAAGGTCCTATATAACAGTGTTATTTTTAAGATATACTGTTCAAAATGATAAATATATTAAACTATTTCACAGGTAATCGAGAAAATTTCTCTGAATTAATCTTGATCTTTATTATGATCTTCACTCAATATCTGTAATAACATATTCATCAAATCTATCTTTATAAGATTATTATTTACCGACCAGGATCAGTCAATTTCACAAAAATAATATTTTTTAAAAGAATAAACATTTTATATCATATGTATCACAAAGACACTTAGAGTATTGTGGTAAATAACAACAGCGGACTTCAGCTTATTTGTTATATCCTGTGTTTGTCAGCAAATGTCTGCAGGAAAAGAAATGTAATCAAAGAGTAAAAAGTGCTACAATAATATGTCTCGTCTTTAAGTAAATAATAAGTTCGCTTCGTATACACAGTCTCGAAGTTATAAATGTGACACATACAGATAAATGCATTTTGAGTTAATTTTAAAATGCAATATTCTCAATAATATCCCATTAGAAACATAAATGTAAAATATGAGCCAAAAAGAATAGGAGTCGTGGCGCAGCGGCACGAGGCGGACTGTAAAACCGACTGGTTGTGGGTTCGATCCCCACTCGAGGAGATGAAATATTTACTTAAATTTATATTTCCATTTCTTCGCTCTGGTGTCGAGGTTAAGCGCGGCGTTGAGTTCTGCCACTCAACACGCAATGCCTCCAGAATTCGGCAGAAAGTGGGGAACGGAGTGTCTTAACACTAGGTTCCCTCTGCCTATCCTGCAGTGTGCAGGATACAGCGTGAAGCTGATTTGATTTTGATTTGATTATTTGATCTTTTTCTACATATAATAGAATAGAGCCCAACATTTCTTTTACAGTTAGGTACTGTCCTACGACTCTGTTAGTTTTAGATAAGTTGTGTACTTTTCTAAACTCTCGTATATTATTCACCATAGATGTAATAACAAATTATTTTATTTTTCTAACATAGTTTTTGCAAGGGATTAATAGGTTTAAAAAAGTATTTACTTTCACTTTAATATTATGTGTTTCTACATACTGGTGCCGTCGTGGCGGAGCGATACAGCATCTGACAGTAGACTCTGTGGGTTTGATTCCCACTCAAGATTAACAATTACTATCTTTTTTTACTCGCTCTTGTAGCAAGATAAAGCGTGGCGTTAAATTCCACTACTCGACACGCAATGTCTCAAATGTGGGGAACGGAGTGTCTTAACACTAGTCTTCCTCTGCCTATTCTGTTATATGCGGGATAAAGCGTCAATCGATAGAAAATAGTATCTACTAAACTTTCAAAATGGATTAATTCTGAAAATTTGCAGTCTGACTTAACTTATTTCACTATACAAGCTTTCACAATTCCCTTGTGAACATAGTTTTTAACTTGTTAGCTAAAGTGTACTTTAGATGCTAGTTCAGTGAAATAAACTTAATGCGTTTAATGAATAGCATTAATGGTTCTTTCATCTGTATATATATCACATGTAGGTATTTATATAATTTATAACATCTATAATGATATTATTAAATCATATTAAACCAATCAAACAATTTGTTTGGTTGATCGCGTTAACCTCGGGAACTTTGGTTTGATTTGAAAAAATCTATATTGTGCAGGATAATCAGTTCAGCACAACTCTGCGGTCATAGTTATCTTTGGCGCTTATAATATGTCGTGTATTGTACACAAATATTAATTTGACCACGCGGACGAAGCCGCAGATAAAAGTTAGTAATTACAATTTATAAAATCAGTTTCACGCAGTATCCCGCACACTGCAGGGTAGGCAGAGGAAATCTAGTGATAAGTCACTCCGTTCCCCACTTTCTGCCGAATTCTGGAGGCATTGCGTGTTGAGTGGCGGAACTCAACGCCGCGCTTGTCCTCGACACCGGAGCAAAGAAATGAAAATATAAATTTTAAGTAAATATTTCATCTCCTCGAGTGGGGATCGAGCCCATAACCAGTCGGTTTTACAGTCACACTTTGTGCCCCTGCGCCACGACTGGACTCGTAGTAATTACAATTTATCATAACTTATATTTGATCTCTTTCTGAATAATCAAATAATCTGTAGTTATATACTACTTACGCAACTTATGCTCGCTTTAAATCCTCCGAACGAACATGGAACCCACAACTATCGAATTTACAGTGTCGTAATATGCCACAATAGGTTCAGTTCACAATAGGTTTCTTGTATGTGTTCATAGCGTCCATGGCCGATGTACGCCGACGACATAACTCTCATTGACCGGAACGGACTGATGCTGGAGCGTAAACTCAACCTCTGGAAGGGTATGCTTAAGAACGGTGATCCTAAACTAAATGTGTCGTAGACCGGACTCGAGCATTAATCTTGTAGGTTCTGAGCTAGACGTTAAGTCGAAAAAATTCAGGTACCTTGGATCCGTTATGCACGAGTCTAGATCGATCACCATGTCCATGGCCAGATAAATGCTGCCTGGTCCAAATGACATGAGGTCACTGATGTGGTCTGCAATCACTGAATATAGCCCAAGCTTAGATGCCTCATATACAAGAGCATCATCCGACCAGTTCTTTTATAAGGAAGCGAAAATTGGCCAGCACTATCCCGCCATACTCACTAGCCTCACGTCACGGAGAAGAATGAAGATACTGGGGTGGATATGCGGCGTAACGCGGTCTAACCGCATAAGCAACACATTTGTTCAGGTAAGTCTCGGGATCCATAGCGAGTAGCAAGCATTACTCCAAGATTCAAGTCACCTGAGATGGTATGGCACGTTGTGCGCTGGCCTAAAAACTTTCTCGCACGGAAGTGTCTTGCTATGTCTGTTCCTGGAGTGAAACCCAAGTCACGATGCAGAACATGAGAGCCAATAGACTAACCATCGAGGACGTTACTGACCGTGCAAAGTGGAGTAGGTTAAACAGGAATATAGACCTTGGCTACATACTTTGGGAATTATACCAGGAAGAAGAAAAAGAAGAAGGTTATATATTTTCAAGAAAAATAAAACAGAAATAGTATATCGCCAACTGTACCGCTAAATAAAATCAATAAACACATTGATGCGTAGATGAAGATACCTGTTCTTAACGCGTGTTACGTTTCACCGACAATAGAATTTCATTGAGCTGGAAGCTGTTATCGACCTTAAATATGTTTATTTAACCATTACCATATATAGTATAATAATATTATTATAACTCGGGCACAAATAACTGTAGTAAAAGAAATAATCTTATAACATTTTTTTAATACCAAATCTTATGCAATTTGCGAGCTAATTGAGAAAATCTCAATACTTAGTTCCTCAGTTTTCTCCTTTTTACTAGGCAGCGTAATTTTAAATAGATTTTAATCAAAAATCAGCTTCACGCTGTATCCCGCACACAGCAGGGTAGGCAGGGGAGCCTAGTGTTAAGACAATGCGTTCCCCACTTTCTGCTGAATTCTGGAGGCATTGCGTATTGAGTGGCAGAACTCAACGCTGCGCTTAACCTCGACACTAGAGCGAAGAAATGGAAATATAAATTTAAGTAAATATTTCATCTCCTCGAGTGGGGATCGAACCCACAACCAGTCCGTTTTACAGTCACACTTTGTGCCCCTGCGCCCACGACTGGCCTTTTGATCGATGTATCAAATATTAATCGTCTACTATTAATATGTATCTATTATCGAATGATTCATGTCCTACTAAAAAGTTACACAGCCCTAACTAAATATACATACATATAGGTATATGTTTGATGTTTTTGTTTATACTGACATAGTAAAAAAATTATAAATTATTTTTTTAATGATATTTTAGTAACCTGAAATATGATGTTTACTAAGGTGGAAAGCATAGTGTTTTGCAAAAGCTAAGTTCCATCATCCTAAATCGTAAGAATGCAAGAGATATCATAGTTAATACAAATATGTACATATGTATTAATTTAGCATAATTAAATATATATGGATATCTTAATGGAAAGTGGAGTGTCTCAACACTAGGTTCCCAGGTTCCTTCTGCCGATCCTGTTCTATGGGAAAAAAATATCTTTGTGCTTCAGTGAAAATTAAATGAAATTATAAAAAAAACACGATGCTACATTGAGATTATTAAATTATCACGCAGTAGTATTTCTTTATATACGTGAATAAATTCAGCTTAGTTTTGTTGGAATTTATTAAACTTAACTTGTTTAAAGTATACTCAAAAGCGATATATATTTAAAATTAACAATAAAATAATATAAATTTAGTTTTAATTTATTTATTTAAATATTTATAGTCTGTTTCAATGTAAATCATTGCTTGTATAGTAGTTTGGTTGTGAATTGCCAAAATAAAAATAAAATCATTTAATATTTTATATTATAAGTTTTTGGAATTCGATGTTTAAACTATTTTTATATTGACCTTGATAATGAATAAGAAATTTATAAGATTTTTACTGAGGTTTATATATATTAGTTATCTGAAAAGTGCTTAAAAGTACTTACATATAAATAAAATATTCATATTTTCCAATTTAAATAAAATTTATATGTATGTACATCCATTTATTTTAAAAAGTATAAATTAATAAGCTTTTTGTAGAGAATCATATTTTAAAACCAAAAACTAAATTGCCTACAAAACTTTTTGAATTCAACAGAAATGTTGTTAAAAAAAATGCCCTAAACATGTCAATCATTTCTATTATGGTGGTTGTTTTGAACCATTTCTTTTGTTATCTTTTTGATAAAATAATTTTAAAGTAAAGCCGAGTTGTTTTTTACTGCCTTATCTGTAATGTGACGGACAATTGTGAAATGTTTATTTTATGGTATTTTAAATGTCGACTTTTATAATCTTTTAAAATTGTTAATAGATATGTATAATATTGATTTGAATTTCCAAACTTGCTGGCGACTCTCTGGAGAATGTTTGTAACTGGCACTTAAGTCTAAAGTTTCCACTTCAATTAGCTAACATGCAAATTTCTGTTATTATATTGTAGATTTAAATTTCAGATTGAATTGATTCTTTCATGAAAATCTGTTTTTTTTTCCATGAATATTTCAAAACTGATGAATAGCTAGTTACAAATTCTTTAGCTATACACTATATCCCCAAATAGCAGGATAGGCAGAGTGAGACACTCCGTTACCGAAGTGAAAAAATGGAAATATTGAATATTTTGAAATATTAAATATTTTATTTCTCTGGATGGGAATCGAATCCACAACTGTCGCGTTTACAGACACTCTTGTACCCCTGCGCCATGACGACTTCCAACACATGTCGCTTTAAAAATGTTAAAAATAATAATTAGAAGTTAAAAACACGAAGATTATTATAATTATTGAAATTTTCCGTCAAATAAATGATTTCTCCACAAACAACCTCAAATCATCAAATATCATAAGTAAAAATATTATTTCTGATGTTAGTTGTGGAATAAGGTTATATTGAACTTCTGATGTTGCTTTATTACAAAAGGTATTCGATATATTTAGATTTTTGACCTGAAAGTTTCGTTATGCATATATAATCCGCGATGTTGGATAGTCCAAATAGGAACAGTCCTATTTTGACTTTCCATAAGCACATAACAGTATATGCTTATATTACAAGTACTATGATTATTAAAATATTTGTATAGGTATATATTTTTTAGCTTGACGCTGTATAACATATATAGTAGGGTAGGCAGAGGGAACCTATGTCGTCCTCCATTGGCCCAATTTTCAAGACATTGTGGTTTGAGTGGTGGAATATATGTATATTATTAATATGTCGCAAAGTTGTTCTTATTAATTAAAAGGAAACTGCTACTACCGTTTCTAATAGGTTCACGCTGTATTCCACATATAGCTATAAATAGACAGGGTGAGCATAGTATTAAAACACTTCGCTTTCCACGCTTTTATTTTTGCGAAATTACGAAAAAAGCGAAAATGACTTTTTCTACAATATAAAAATATTGGTACTTTATATTTTATTTTTGGAATTTAAGCAGAAATAGTTAGGACATCTTTTAGTCTCCTAATTTGAATATAATTAGGAAACTCTGCATTCTAAATTCAATACCATAATATCTAAATAATAAACAAATCACCTCACCTTCTTACACCTCGCCAAAGCAACAATCGTGATCAAATTTCCAGGAATGCCCACAAGCATAAACAACACGCAGCAAACTGACGCAAAACGCAGGAGACCTTCTGGATAGTCCTTGAAGAGCTCAACAGCGGCCAGCTCTTCATCAGTATTATACGAATCCAAACCAACACTCCAGTTGTGACCGTCTACCTCACTGGCCAACGTACTCTTCGGTATACTCGGCAACAGATCACCCATTTTAAATGATCACTCATTATTCGCTATAGCATGGTCTAACGGTTAGGTCGGGATGCTAGCGGGCTCCGTCCACGACTGATAGCTCCAGAAGTCATAGCGAAGAGGGTCCGATAAGGCATTTTGCCGTTTATCAGCCACAGCTGGCCAGGAAGCGGGCGTATCTACCAGCCGACTCTGCGATGACCTGCGATAAAATAATTTGTATTAGTTCCACTAATTGTTACAGTAAATATTGTGGACTGGAGGACGAGATAGTGTGATATGATTCGGTTGATATGTTGTTTAGTGCTCGAGATACGAATTATCTTTAATGTATGCCGCGATTATATAGTGAATTTGAAGTTTATTTCTATTATATTGGTTTTTTTTATTTTCATATTGGTGATTTTTTTTCAATTATGTTATATAGTAAGCACGGTAACCTGTTGTACAGAATTCTATTTTTGGAAATTCAATTTTTGGAAAGTTTATACAAAAAAAAGCAAACAACAACAGAACCCACGGTATATTTGTTGTAGACATGTGTTCTACGTCGACCTTATGCTACATATCTCATTTCTATAGAGTTTTTAAAATGAGTATTGGTGAATTTAAGTGGTGTTAGTAAAATAAAATATACAAATACCCTTAAATTTCTTATAAAATAACAAAAAATAAAAAATCCAAGTCAAGTCGGAGCAAACAGTTTGTGTGTTCTGACAATATAAAAGATAACATTTACTTTATTATATCGATGGCGACATATTATTAATTTTATACATTCTTATATTTTGTACTTCTTGTAACAAAGCTTTCTGTGAAAACATTTCAATGGAACGAAGAAGAATTTCAATTGAAAAATTCTTAGCGCATTTTTGGCGGAACGTATCACGGAAACGTATAGGTACAAATAGTTACATAACAGCGACGCCACTATTTCCATTTTTAATAACTTTGCGTTAACCTCCGGCGCGTGCCCAGGTAGAAAACCCAGTTTGTTTATCAGCACAGATTTTAATCTTTATAGATTGTGGCCTATATTTTAAGTATAAAATTTTACAAGAAATTTTGTTATTAGACTATATTATATACAATGTAAATAAAACGGTCGTAATAACTTAATGAACGTTAGTAGATTAAATGAAGGATTCATATTTTCCGCTGGTCTCTTTTCGTTTATACTTATCGTATAATAAACTTTTGTATATCTATACTTATTTAGAAAACGTATAAAAATATTAACGTAGCGGGACTCGAACCCGCGCCTCCTAGAAACCGACCAGGTCGGACCTGGTCAGATTTTTATAGTATTCTAAACAGGTATTTTCTTTCCTAAGTGTGGAATAATACTTTGAAAATGTTAAAAATATTTTGTATAATATTTTTATTTTAGTTTATGTAATATTGACTATTTTACTTTGATTTATTATTATTATCTATTTATTTAATACTTTATTACATCAACATGATTAAACACAAAAAAAATCAGAAAGAAAAGCTCTATGTTTGTGTTATGTAAGGTCTTATCATCACAAGTAATATCTTCCAGTCAACTATTATAAAAAAAAAAACTTAAAAGAAAAGATTTTAGGTTGATTGTGTAATATTCGTGTCTTATTAGCTTTCGAGACATGACGTTACCTTTTGAGGCAAATTGACTTTAGTCTAGAGCTCACCTAGGCCAAAGCTTTTAGACGGCTCTAAGCTCAAGAAAAGGATTGATCTTTGCTAAGCGCTTATAACTTAGAACGTTCTCATTTTTATATAAAGTTATGATAACTCAGTATGGTATTCTAATTTGTTAAATTTATTATACTATATTTTATCGTTATTTGAGTAATAACATTTTTTTTGTCGCCTTAGTAAGATCCGTGTGACATAGCACTCTGTTCTTTAAATTTTGTTAAAATAAACATATTCCGTTCCCCCGTATTTATATATTATTTCGTAAATATTTTAGGCAAATAAGTATAAATAATCGAATAATTTCAATAAATTATATTTTAATATAATATATTTTATAACAGATTACTATTGAAATCAAATGCTTTCTATATTTTTAGCGTTCCGTACTCAAAAGGTAAAAATGGGACCTTTTGTTGCCTGTAGGTCCGTCTGTCAAGATCATTTATTTATCTTGAGATCACGTGAATTTATAAAGTTAAAATTAAAATCAAATATTCAAGTCTATGGTGGCTTGAAAGACTCAAATCAAACGCACGAGCACGACACGACGCAATCAAATGATACGAGCAGTTATGCATCAATATTGCCACATTTTGTATGCAACTCCCCGCATAATCAAACCTATAGGGTAGGCTTTCTGTAGACCTATATTTATAAAATTTAACAATACATATAAGAAAAGGTAAAGTCAAAATTTATAGATATTTCACAGATGAAAATTATGTTTCTAATGCATACGTACGCAAAACTAACTTCATAAATTGTACTTCCTGTTGATATACTTATACAATCCTGAAATTGGTGAGGAACCCTCGATATATGAATTTGACTCGCATGTGAACGATTTTTTTTTAATTTATAAAACACGATGGCAATACATATTATCGTATTATTAATATATTTTACTTAACTGCTTAATAACTGCAAATACTTAACCTTCATTAGTACCAAATGAGCTTTATTATACCTAAAACCAAAATTAGATTTTATATACAAATGAAGCTTTGAAAGTAGTATCGTGTTTTTAGAGAAACACTGTAACGTTAATCAAGTAATCAGTGGGCCACAGTTTACTTAATTAAATGTCAGGCCAGTATTTACACGCACTGTTGGAGCTAATGATAAAATTGGGTACAGCCAAATTGAAAAGTAAGTGCTCTATAAAGTTCAGCTTCACAGCGTATCCCGAATATAGCAGGATAGGCAGAAGGCATCTAGTGTTAAGACACTCTATTCACTACTTTCCGCCAACATTTTCGAGGCATTGCATGTCGAGTGATGCAACTCAACGCTAGGCTTTTTGCCTTGGTACCAGAGTTAAGGTATGAAAATATTATTAAAAAATCAGCTTCACGCTGTATCCCGCACATTGCAGAGTAGGCAGAGGGAACCTAGTGTTAAGACATTCCGTTCATCACTTTCCGCCGAGTTCTGGAGTGGAGATCGAACCCACAACCAGTCGATCTTACAGTCACACTTTGTGCCCCTGCGCCACGACTGGCCTCTTATTAAAATATTATAATATTCTATAAAATTCGTTGGCTAAATTCCTCACCAATTTTTCTATACTGTGACATTTTATCTAGACTATTGGGTGGAGGTATGTAAACAATACTATACGAAAATAAATATGAAATTCTATACGAAAATAAATATTATGTTTGCTAAAAAACAAAAGATAGCCTTATTCAAAAATAAATAACAAATACGTAAAAATATAGCGTAAAAAATAAACTGCTTCCCCTAATTCTTTTCTAATTAGTATATTTTAATTGCAATGGCCATAGTGGCGCAGGAGCACATGCATGTGACGCTACAGTTGTAGGTTCGACTGCTGTAGCTGATATCCCAAATTCCTTTGAGAATATTATTTAATAAATAATGCCTTGGCTCGTGTCGTATCTAGTGGTTAGAACCGTTTATAGTTGTGATCGTGAAGAAACCAAAATCTTTTAGAGATTCAGAGGTAACAGTATTAAGAATTTTATATTATGCCATTAGAAGGTATCGCTTTAATAAAATAGCCATCAGAAGTTG
>JAAIXJ010001037.1:0-13388 GCA_013403705.1 Heliconius hermathena | reverse complement strand
AAAATTATTATGACAATACACGAAAACAGAAATATATATAATTATACACATATATATACATATATAAATATATATACTAAATATAGAATATAAACACATGAAAAAAATAAAAATAAATAATAATAAATAAATAAAAAATATACATATATAATAAATACTTGCAAGTAGATAACATCGACACATTACAATTGAAGATAATAGTTTTTTACTTTATATTTAAATGCTTTAAGGGACTTCGAAGGCCTTATCGAACGTGGCAGGGCATTCCATAGTTTCGTCGCTTGAACAGTGAACGATTCACTGTAACAACGAGTACGGCACAAAGGTATCTCTAGCACATTATCATTTTGGGAGCGGAGACTTAGTGGAAGACGGGAGTTGGAACCGAGAAAGGAAAAACGCTCCTTAAGGTAGATTGGAGTTTCAGGGTGGAAGAGGATAGAGTAGAGGAGAGAAAGAGTGTGTAGATTTCGACGGTCTTTAATAGGAAGCCAGCCAAGTCTAGAGCGATGCTCACTGATATGATCAAACTTCTTGAGTCCGAAAATGAACCTAATAACCAGGTTTTGAAGGCGTTCCAACTTGTTGAGTAGTTGCTGCGATAAATCTAGGTAACATGTGTCTGCATAATCTAGGATAGGTAACAAAAGTGCATGGGCTAGATTTATTTTGATTTTTATGGGCAGGATATTTTTCCATCTTTTTAACCTACCTATAGCGCAGTACAACTTGCGGTTCAACTCAGAAACTTGAGGAGAGGAAAAAAATATAATCTGTATAAAAGACAAAAAAAAATGTATTGTCATTGAAATTCACTCTGACCTTTCAAATTTTATTTATTGTAAATTTTATTATTGTTCTGTTTTAAATTTTTTTTTTATAAGAAACATTTATGTATTCATTAGCAGTGGCGACGAATGCTTAGTTAAGTAGAATTTCGTAATCGAATCCCATTTCACGCAACGTGCCCCCGTGACCTTAATATCTGTAATATTAATAGCTTAAATTTAAAATGTTAAAAGGACTAAATAGAAAAAGTAATTACAATTTAGAGATGTACAATAAAACTACAATATATTTCTTTATATATATGTAGAGGCCAGTCGTGGCGCAGCAACTGTAAATGTGACAGGTTGTGGGTTCGATTCCCTATCGAGGTAATGAAATATTTAATACCTATGCTTCTATGAAAATAGTATCCATTAAGTATTATTATCTAAGGTCTTTACATATGAAATTGGTGTTTTATCGTACTGGCCACTTTAATCACAAATTACTTCTCTTTAGTTAGGAATTCCAAATTCAAATTTATACAGTTATTTATACATGTATTTGGTGTTTAGTTAACCGTCATTCATTTGTTTTTTTTGTGTTTGCGTCACTCAGTATACAAAATGGTACATTTAGAATATTGCGTTATTTGCGACTTCGAGTTTCAGCGTGACACTAGTGCTGCGGAAATGGCTCGAAGCATTAATAATGTATATGGCGGTCGTACCGCAAGTGAAAACATAGGGCGTTCGTTTTTGGTTCCAACGTGTTCATTCTGGAAACTTCGACCTGCAAAACAAGCCCCGTGGACGGTCGGAGACCCGTTGATAATGAAGAATTGAAGGCCATTGCTGGCCGTTCTGTTATAATTTCACCATCTTTCGAAAGCACCTCTTTCATTCTACAGGTTTAGCGAGCAACCTCGAGAAACACTAACTTCTAGCTAGAAAAGTTTCACGTTTTTCCTGAAGTTGTTCGTTAAATTTTCTCTCTTTAATTATCTAACTTTTCACGCTTTATCTTCAGTCTTCATCAGTACTTCCGCTTGGTAGTTTTGCAGCTTACACTCTTTCTAAAGTACGCCTGCTCAGAAAGAGTCCTGGTTGCCCGGTAGATCGGTCGTGTCATTGCTCTTTCACTTGGTCTCTGTTACACAAATAACATTCAAATCTCTTTCGTCCCAACACATCTTATATATAATTCATTCAATCATTTCCCTTTCATTCCTCTTTTTATATTTCACGTAGCTACTTCTACTACTCCTCGTACTCCTTCACCTCTCGCCATTCCGGATATGGCGGTCCCCAACGCCACATTTGTCGCCACTTGACACACCAGCACGGACGTACTGATGTGCATCGCGTTGGGGGAATGCCCTAGCAGTAGTTGCACGTGGCGGATGGAACATTGCTGCCCTTGTAATGAACAGCAGGGGTCACTCGGGTAAGCCTTCCCCCATATAATTATTTTACATAAATTAAAGTATTGGAGGCCAGTCGTGGCGCAGCGGCACGAAGTGACTGTAAAACTGACTGGTTGTGGGTCCGATCCCCACTCGAGGAGATGAAATATTTACTTAAATTTATATTTCCATTTCTTCGTTCTGGTGTTAAGGCTGAGCGCGGCATTGAGTTCTGCCACTCAACACACAATGTCTCCAGAATTCGGCAGAAAGTGGGGAACGGAGTATCTTAACACTAGGTTCCCTCTGCCTACCCTTGCTGTGTGTGGGATACAGCTTCACGCTGTATCCCGCACACAGCAGGGTAGGGTGGGATACAGCGTGAAGCTAAAAAAAAGTATTGAATGACTTCTAAATAATCTTGAGTACTACGTAGTTGCTTTTAATGTTATCAAATTTAAAGTAAATAATGTGAATGTGAACCATTATGAAAAGTATATTTAATATAAAAGAATTTCTTATTAAATATTTAAAAAGGAAATGTTTCGTTAAAGCAAACTATGAAAACTTGTTGAAAGATTGTTGCAGAGCTAATGCACCTAGTTTTAGAAGAACTAAATTTTAAACTGAATTTACAATTCGTCGAGTGTCCTACATTTTTAAAATCTTGATTACTTAGTAGCAAATGCAGGAGTTCATTTATTTAATTTTTGATAAACGTTTAATAAAAGTTGAGTCGTTTAATTGAGGCCGGTCGTGACACAGGGGCACAAAGTGTGACTGTAAAACCGACTGGCTGTGGGTTCGATCCCCACTCGAGGAGATGAAATATTTATTTAAATTTATATTTCCATTTCTTAAAATTTAATTATTTAATTATTATAAATTGTCTTAAAATTTTATAAAATCTATCTAAATTAATTAAATACGCATAAATGGTAAAAAATTTTGGTTGGAAAATGTAGTTTTTCTTTATGTTATTTATATAAGACATCAGTTCCTAATTCTATCTAACATTAGTCGTATTTTATATCATGTAAAAATAAGACCTTGAATATGCATTTGAAATATTCTAAAATTAGAAGGTTTTAGTAAAATAAACTATAAAGGAGTTAGTTAAATAAAACACAGTAAGCTGATAACCTTATTTTTTTCCAGCTTCACGCTGTATCCCGCACACAGCAGGGTAGGCAGAGGGAACCTAGTGTTAAGACACTCCGTTCCCCACTTTCTGCTGAATTCTGGAGGTATTGCGAGTTGAGTGGGAGCACTCAACGCCGCGCTTAACCTCGAGACCAGAGCGAAGAAATAGAGATATAAATTTAAGTAAATATTTCATTTCCTTGAGTGGGGATCGAACCCACAACCAGTTGGTTTTACAGTCACACCTCGTGCCACTGCGCCACGACTGGCCTTGGAATTAACATTAACATTGGTACTTTTTGATACTATACAAACATATTTTGTATTTGAAAAAATATATTGTTAAAGTCTTTGTGTACTTCTCTTTTCCGCACCTATTTTGTTTTACAGAGTAATCAACTGAGTTTTTAGCTTAGTGGTTACCTGAAATTTCAGCAAAAAGGGACAATTTAAAGATGAACGAATCATTAAAAATCCTACGTCATTATACGAGTATTATTTATGTTTTTAACTGTAATTGCAATATTTAAAACACAATCTAATTTTAGACAAATTTATGCACCCCATAATTATCACCAAGGAAAGCTACGAAAACCTACTCCAAAAAAGATTTTAACTATTTCAATCTTAAATCATTTTTTATTTTTTAAAAAAAATATACTGTTTTGTTACATCACTTATTTGTCTCATAATATCATTATTAAATTATATCTTGGCTCAAATTTTAAGTTTTGAAAAACACCCACTGAACGCCCGATGAATTATTGTCTACTGGTAACTAACTACTACTATCTAACTAACGCCGGAGATATATTATTTCATCCACCTCAAGTGCACCTCTGGATCGCATTTCACGGACAGAGATCTAAAATCTCCATCTCGGTGTACGACCTGCCTGACATGCTCCATCGTCCTGAAAGTGATGAACGAACCCAAAGATATTTAAAAATCTGGAGTACTTTTCGTTTCTATCTAGTGCCTGTTTGATCTTTATCAGCCAAACCAACTTTTGAATCTTCTTTTGTTTTAGTTATTTGTTATTTACGTAAGTATGCATAGTAAAATTACCAAAAAAATATTAAAGAAAAGAAGCTGCTTGCGAAAAATGTCTATGTCATGCAGGTATTACACTGGGATTCTTTCTACTCACCTAGTAATTGGGAACTCATGTTATATCTGTATTAGAAAAACGCTCTATCCTGCACATAGGGAACCTAGTGTTAAGACACTCCGTTCCCCATTTCTGCGCCGAATCGTGGAGGCATTGCGTGTTGAGTGGCGTTGAAATATAAATTTCATTTCCTCAAGTAACCGAACCCATAACCTATCAACTTTACAGTCACACTTTGTGCCCACACGCCACGACTGGCCTAAATAGCCTTCTCTATACTTTTACTTTGTATATTAATAATTTAAACCGTTTTCTAACGGAAAACGGTTTAAATTATTAATATACGATTCGGCGCAAAAATGGGGAACGGAGTGTCTTAACACTAAGTTCCCAATACCTGCTGTGTGCGAGATACACTGTGAAGCTGAAAAAAGAAATAACATTTTATAAATGAATACATATTAATGTAACCGCAAATTTAATCAAGTAATTATATATTACATACAAACACTTTGTCCTAATTGAATTTTTTACTTAAAATTAATTCCATTAACACGTGTTTTGCTATATGATAAAAACTAGCAAGAACAAAGTTTCGTCGTAGATGTAATGTAAGGCTTAATAAAAAATTTGCAGATCATAAAAATAAACTTATTAATTGTTTGAAAGCTTGTTTATTTAATTAATTAGTTGAAGTGAATTTTACAATATTTTGTAAAAAAATTAAAAAAAATAAATTAAATTAGCTTCACGCTGTATCCCGCACACACAGGGTAGGCAGAGGGAATCTTGTGTTAGGACTCTCCATTGCGTGATGAGTGGCGGAACTCAACAAACCAGAGAATTGATCATTGAATGCGCATTTTTTTTAGCTAAATATCGTGTGTCATCATAATTTTAAGCCCGTCGTGGCGCAGGGGCTCAAGAATGTGACTGTGGAATCAACTGGTCGTGGGTTCGATTCCCACTCAAGATAATGAAATGAAACGAGGCAAAGCGCGTCGTTAAGTTTCGCTACTCAACACACATTGGCTCCAGAATTCGGCGGAAAATGTGGAAAGGAGTATCTTAACACTAGGTTGCCTAGGGTAGGCAGAGGGAGCCTAGTGTTAAGATACTGTGTGTGTGGATGCAGCGTGAGGCTACAAAAATATAAGTTCCACATTACGGTACAGTAGATATGCGTATTGCGTATTATTAAATGTCAAATAGTATATTATAATAGTCATTATGATACATATTCAGATATAGAACTTTTTCTTGAGGAAAAAGACATGACAGATTGAAATAAAAACCGGTTAAGTGCGAAACAATTACAAACTTAAGTTTCCGGGCATGTTCATTCATTTTGTACAAATTAATTTTGTAATATTTTTTTCTATGAAAAACCTGTGCCAAATTTCTTAACTATGAGTCCACGGAAGGTACCTTATAGGTTTTGATTAGGCGCGCTTAGTAAATATTTCATTTCCTGGAGTGGGGATCGAACCCACAACCAGTCGGTGTTACAGTGACACTTTGTGCCGCTGCGCCACGACTGGCCTCATTGTAAGTCAAAGTTTTACAAATTACTAAAATTATAACACATTTATCATCATACATTTATATTATTTTTTTTTTAATGTAAATACGTCATTGTTGCACCAAACGCGCAATACATAAATATTTACGGTCTAGCCAAATAAATATAATGCGAGTGTGATATGTTTTCACACTTTAACGCTTCAACGCATCAACCGATCGTCGTAAAATAAGGGACGGGATAGTTTGCGATGCAAAAGTCGATATAAACTCTTTTATATCCATATAGAAAAAGAAAATTGGCACGTTTTTAGCTATGAGTTACAAATTATATTATGTACTTACTTACATTATCTTTTTAATAATAATAAATTATTATTATAATTTATATTTTCATTTCTTCGTTCTGGTGGCGAGGCTAAACGTGGCGTAGGAGTTCGCCTCTCAATACACAATGCCATCAGAATTCGGCGAAAAATGGGGAACGAAGTGTTGAACATTAGGTTCACTCTGCCTACCCTGCTGTGTTCGGGATACTGCGTGAAGCTGATTTTTTTATTAGAAAATTATATACTCTTTTTTTAACTTCACGCTCCATCCCGCACATAGCAGGGTAGGCAAAGAAAACTAGGAAACAAGCGTTAACACCTCGTTCCCATTAAGACACTTCCGTTCTCCATTTTCTATCGAATTCTGGACACATTGCTTGTTGAGTGACAGAACTCAACACCGTGCTTTGCCTTGACACCAGAACAATGAAATGAAAATTTTAAATATTTAATTTCCTCGAGTGGGAACCGAACCTACAACTTTTCGAGTTTACGCCCACATGTTTGTGTCCCTGTGCCACAAATATTATATTAATATTTAAAAAAAGGTTATTATTAAAAAAATATCAATAATGCTGTAACAGCACTATACAGGGGGGAAGTGTCAGCACCATTTTAAATGAAACTACAGTTTTAACTATTCTATAAAAGCCTAATACAATTTTAAAAAATCCCAAATATAAAAAAGTGTTTTTTTCAAACAAAATAAAAAATAAAATTATTGTTGTAATATAAAATGTCATTTGTCAATAACGACGCACGCACACAAACCTAACAAAGGAAACCGCCGCATATGCCTCATTCCGAAATAGAGTCGTAGGCATTGGCAGCAAAGTTCACGTGGCACAAGTTGTTTAACCTTTAGTAGTATTTTATAGCAGATGTGTTTACGTTATTGGTATCTATGCGTAACTGCGTCACACGAAATACAGATATGGATAAACATTGTGAAATGAAAAAAAATCCTGCGTCTAAACTGTTGAGGTATCTTGATTAATTATTAGATATGGGTTTAAAATATTTTACCCTATATGCTGTTCCCGTAAAAAGCGCGCTGACACTTCCACCCTGTAGAAACACGTACCGTGAGGCCTCAATATTAAGCTGAATAATACTGATATTATTTTTAAATTTAACCTGAAACTGAATTCCATCTCCCCAAAATGCTATATACAAAAGTTTTACAAGTCAAAGTTAATTTTGTAAGCGTTTATGAAAACGCTTATAAAATAAAATGACTTAATGCTAAATATAACATATTTTTATTGTACTTAACCATATTATACTTAAAATGCTGTTGTAAAATTATAATTATTATGTTTATTAACGCATAACACAGTATTTTATGGTTTAATACACAATCAAAATAGTATTTCTTTAAAAAAGTTAACCCTTTCACAGTGCAGCGGGGCAACGCTTGACTGCGAACAAAGTTCAAAAGAAATTTAATATACTCGAGGTATTCCAGTATCTTTATTTCTATCCTGCTGTATGCGGGATACAGCGTGAAGCTAAATTAATTTTTATTTCTTTAGTCTACTGAACTAAAAACAACATTGGTATACGTCACTTAATATGCCAAATCGCAACCATTTACTAGGTTCTCTTTTCTTCGTACAGGTATTATATTCTTTAATAGATATCACTATAAATAACAACAGTGAAGTCAGATATTAATGGTCAATTTGAAAATATATGAAAATAAAAACTTTGTTCAGCTTTTCGCTAGAGCAGCATCATTTGTATGTTGTTAATATTTAATAGACTTAAGTTGTAACGTTTGTCTTCTAAGAGAACAGTTCAAATTATTAATATACAACGTAAAAGTATAGTCCTGGCGCGGATGTACAAAGTGTGACTGTTAACGCGAAAGGTTGTGGGTTCGACTCCTACTCAATGAAATGCAATATTTATATTTCCATTTTTTTCGATCTAGTGTCGACCCAAAGCGCGGCATCAGTTCCGCTATTAAAAGACGCAATGCCTCCACAATTCGGAGTGTCTTAACACTAGACTCCCTCTGCCTATCCTGCTATATACGGGTTAGAGCATGACGATAAAAAAAGTACAGACAATATTAAAGTATCTAACACCGGTGCCCTTAATGAGATCCTGAAAAAAGTTGCTTCTTTAGCTTTAACTTTCGCTTCGAATATTTAGGTTAGGTTAAAGAATCTATTGAAAATTGATAGAAATTTTGAAAATATTCTTTTTAGAATAAAAAAGATTCGCTAAAAGGCTAAAAACATTTAATAAATAAATGACAAATTTGAAAACTGTAAAATCTAATATTTATTTGTGAAAATCACAATTGAGAGTGGTGGCGCATGGGCACAAGCTGTAAACGTGACCGATCGTGGATTCGATTCCCATTCGAGGAAATGAAATATTTAATATTTTCATCTCTTCGCTCTAGTGTTGAGTTATTTTATTACTTCGAGTGGGGATCGAACCCACAACCAGTCGCTTTTACAGTCACACTTTGTGTACACTTTTTGCAATTTATTTTTCCATTTCTTCGCTCTGGCGTCGAGGCAAAGTGCGGCGTTGAGTTCCGCCCCTCAGCACGCAATGCCTCCAGAATTCGGCAAAAAGTGGGGAAGGGAGTGTCTTGACACTAGGTTTAGTCTACCTACCCTGTGTGTGCGGGATACAGCGTGAAGCTAATTTAATTTATTTTTTAATTTTTTTTACCAAATATTATAAAATTCAAACTTCAACTAATTAATTTAATAAACAAGCATTCAAACAATTAATAAGTTTAATTTTATGGTCTGCTAATTTTTTATTAAGCCTTACATTACATCTACGACAAAAGTTTGTTCTTGTTAGTTTTTATCATATAGCAAAACACGTGTTAATGGAATTAGTTTTAAGTTAAAATTTCAATTAGGACAAAGTGTTTTTATGTAAATTACTTGATTAAATTTGCAGTTACATTAATATGTATTAATTTATAAAAAGATTTTTTTTTTCAGCTTCACGGTGTATCTCGCACACAGTAGGTATTGGGAACTTAGTGTTAAGACACTCTGTTTCCCATTTTCCGCCGAATACTGGAATACGTATTATTGTAGAAGTAAATATTAGTATTTCAGGTAGGTATTGAGGCTAGTCGTGGCGCAGAGGCACAAAGTGTCTCTGTAAACACGCCTGGTTGTGGGTTTAATCCTCACTCGAGGATATAATATTAGGATACGAGGATTGAAGGAGGTATTTGCATAAAAAAAAACAATATAAATGTATGATGATAAACGTGTAATAATTTAGAAAAAATAGGAGTTTGTACTTTGACTTACAATCGTTTTTAAATTCATCATGCAATATTCCAAGTACTGTAAAAACTTAATTGTTGCACCAAATGAACGATATATGTAGGTACTACTTTTTAGGGATCCGTACCTCAAAAGATAAAAACGGAACTATTATAGTGTAAAGAAATCAAACATTTGAGGCTTTACAGAACTTATATTTCTTTCCAGATTCCGTTGTCCGTCTATCAAACCCATTTATGTCAAGATCGCGTAGAGGTATCAAGCCGATTAGAGCACTAATATGAAATATTCAAGTCTACGGTCACTTGCAGCACAGAAAAAATCAGGTATCTAACTCATCAAAAGATATAAGCATTTATGCATCGATTTTACAGTTTTTGCGTATGAAATTCGCCGCGTAATGAAAACCTGTAGTGGTGGGTCCACTATTAGTTATGAAATTTGGCACGAAGTGAAATATTATATTGTAAATATAGATAAAGGAAAAGATCCGATTTTAGGATTTTCGTATAAACAAATATTAGAAATGTATATTTATAGTTAATTTCATACAAAATGAAAGAAAATGCCTGCAAATTTAATAATAACTTAGAAAATTTGTAAAGCAGTACAAAATATTATAAAATTCATAATTTAATTTTATGCTCTGCTATTTTTTTATTAAGCTTTACATTACATCTACGACAAAAGTTTGTTCTTGTTAGTTTTTATCGTATAGCAAAACACGTGTTAATGGAATTAGTTTTAAGTAAAAATTTCAATTGGGACAAAGTGTTTTTACGTAAACTACTTGATTAAATTTTGCGGTTACATTAATAAGTATTAATTTATAATATGCTATTTTATTATCAGCTTCACGCCGTATCTCGCACACAGCAGGTATTGGGAACCTAGTGTTAAGACACTCAGTTCCCCATTTTCCGCTGAATACTGGAATATGTATTATTGTTTAATAGAAGTAAATATTAGTATTTCAGGTAGGTATTGTAATCGCTAAGAATTGTATATTGAACTTAAGTCGGAAGTTGTGGTCATTATATAACAATTATTAGTTTTCGAAGCGAAATTTTTATTATTTGTAATATGTTTTACTAAAGGCCGTCGTGGCGCATAGGCTGAAACAGTTGACTGTAACGCGATGTTGTGGGTTGGATCCCACTCGAGGAAATAAAATAGTTGATATTTTTATTTCTTCGTTTTGGTGACGAAGCAAAGTGCGGCGTTGAGTTCTGCTATTTAACACGCAATCACAGTCATGCAAATCGAGTCCAAAATTCGGCGTCAAATGGGGCAGTGAAGTGTCTTAACAGATGGAACGGATTGTCTTAATACTAAGTTGCCAATTTCCTTTGCTTACCTTACCCTTCTATTTTCGGGGTAGCGAGCAGAAAAAAAAGAAGGGTCAATAAATTAAAATAATTTAAAAAGCTATAAACGCACCAATTTGATTTTTCTATGTGTATATAAAACAGCTCATATCGACTTTTGCATCGCAAACTACTACTTTATANATATATATATATATATATATATATATATATATATATATATATATATATATATATATATATAGAATTTACGTAATACGCGTAAAAAGCGGGCCATGAGGGCGAAATGGAAGTGCCACTTACAATTAGCGAGAAAAAGGCCTGGGGTGTTAAGTAGAGCCTAAATTTACAACATTATCTTATTGTTCACGAGATTCGTGGCCTGATTCGCTTTTGGGGCATGCTAGCTGTTAATGAAATATTCTTTACCTTTGAAATGGATGCTTATTGGGTTACGCGTCATCGTAACGCAATTGACGTCAAGATATCTGAAATGGGTGTGTTTAATGTAACGCAGTGGTTCTAATGTATATACAGACGTACATGATTATTTGTAACCTATATAAAATTGGGTTTTCTAAATGTTTTTAATAGTTTGTTATGAATGAGTGAATGTGACGAAATGTATGTAAAATATATAAATTATTACATAGAGGCCTGACACTATTGACATTTATACGTAACTTGACGATTCAAAAGTGGTTGTAAATGAATAAAAAATATTTTGATTTTCATCATGCATAGCAGGGAAAGAAGAGTCAAGACACTTCATTCTCCACTTTCCTGCCGAGTCTGAAACATTGCAAGTTCATTGCATTGAAGGTCACAACACAGCGAGGAAATAAAATACGTTTTTTCTCATGTTTCATTCACAAGTGGACATTGAAACCACAATCATCACGTTCACAGTGAGAAACGACTCCACTGTGCCACGATGGCTTCATAATAAATAATTTTATATAAAATATGAATCTAAGTTAATTTTCAAAATTTATCCAGCTATTACTTAAATAAAATAAAAATATCAACTGCAACAGCTGCAAGGATAATTTATGTGTAATCATATTCTAGGGATTCCATTTTACCATTCATCAAAAGAAAGTGAGTTATTTTTGAAGTAAAATAAGATTTTATGCAAGAGGCTGCATTGGTGACCTACTTACATCCCAAGTATGAATTTTTCTTGTTAAGTTGGATACGAATTTTAAATTACAATTTTAATTTTAAAAACATTATTATATTTCAATTTTATCTTTGATCATATGTTTTAAATAAGTACATGGTTAAGGTTACATCTTAATTTTTTTTTAAAATGGCTACATATTACTTAATTGTTTAACTATAAATTCTTTACAAAATATTTCTGATGTCTATAAAAATATACATGCTGTATGTTATTATTTTTGTGAATATAAAATCAAAATATTCTATATTTAAATAGATTTTTGTAAGCACATTTGAATCATCGAATTAACATAAAATGATAGGCTTGGCTGACAGTTTCACTGCCAAGTGTCATCACTATAGCGAGGAAATATTAAATATTTTATTTTATTAGTGGAATCGAACCCCTAACCATCGTTTTTACAGTGGCACGCCTCTGTAAAATAATGTAAAATTATGCATTTAAAATATACGAGATCGAAAACCATGAATAACTAGAGCATAAATCACACGATACGAAGGAGTTATGTATTTCTATGTAAATGCGATACCGAATCACGATTTGAATAGAGACTGTGTAGATTTAGAATTGGCTTACTATTGACAGGTTTGTTCGATATGGTCCACAACAATATTATCCCGGATATTCTACGTCATCCAACATATGCTCAAGAACATAAATTGGACGTCAGATAGGCGTGCTGATGGGCTATCTATTTTAGTATACAATTTGATATGCTCGTCTTATGAACCTAAAATTTATCCTCACACTTTGAACCCCATGTGGCAAATTAGGCAGAGTCAACCTAATGACAATACTCTCTGTTCTCCTGCGTGTTGGGTGAGGGAACTTAACGCTGTACACAAAACAGTTAACAGAGTGTCAATATATGTATATAATAAATAGCCCGGACTGAGAGCCCACGAACATCGCGTTTACTGTCAGATGTTGACTCACTGCGCCATGATCAATACATAAAAATAGTTTACTGTTCATATTTTTTAAAGGGTTTTAAATTTGCTTAATACAAAAAATGATATTACATTATACTTAAAATTTTGACAGGTTTTTAAGTTTTTGAACAGAATAGTTTACTATAAGTACAGCTGCTATTGCTGCACAATCTTATCAAATACATTACATTAAAAAGTCAAAATACTACATTAATTTTCCGAAAACAAAATAACGAAATAGCTTATACACCCACGCCCATTACTCACTGTCAAAAACATTGAAACAATATGTTAATTGTATGAGAGGAACACAAGCATCAAATTTGCTTATTTTGAAAATCTTGAATGATGATGTAGTGAATATTAACTTTTAATAAAATTAATTAATAA
>JAAIXJ010000491.1:115563-154647 GCA_013403705.1 Heliconius hermathena | reverse complement strand
ATGAAAAAAAAATCCTACGTCTAAACTGTTGAGGTACCTGGATTAATATTTTACCCTATATGCAGTTTCAGTAAATGGAGCGCTGCCGCTTCCACCCTGTATATAATATTTAACATGTGTGAAAGTCAAATTTTCTTTTTTTATTGTATGGAGTGGCGGAATTAAACGCCGCATTTATCATATATCAAAGCAATAAATTCTCTTAACCGTTACCTCAGCGGGCGTGTCCTCGTGCACGGCGTGACCGCAACGTGTCAACACTTGCATTTGAAATTTGCCTGCAATTTTAATATAATATATTGTTACCAAATTCTTGTCAAAGAGGGTAGATGAAGGTAAAAAAAAACTACAAAAGCAAAGGAATCGGAAGGAAACTCGTGCGAAGTATACATATCATTTATTGCAATTACGTAAAACCCCTTTCCAAATTATTTAGATATATATGGACGACATTGAGGGCAGTCACGGCGCAGGAGCAACAATTGTGACTGCAAAAGCGATAAACTTTAACTCTATCTATGAAAAAATATTTATTTAAATTTATATTTCCGTTTCTTCCGAAAGTGGGGAACGGAGTGTCTTATCACTAAGTTCTCTCTTCTTACCCTGCAGTGTGCGGGATACAGCGTAAAGCTAATTTATTTTTTTAAGGCAAATGTGTTTATATCTTGGTTTTTAAAAATATTAACCACTAACTTTCTACTAACTACTACTACTAACTAAGATTTCTAACAGTATTATATTATTTTTTAGAGAAATCATTCATTTACTTATTATATTATAATTTATTATTAACCTTATGGAAAAAATCTTTTTCATCTTTTTTATTCTTGTTGATTGATTTTGATTTAGTCTTATTATGGAGATTATAAAAGCAACTCAATTCTTCTACATATATTTTATTTATATAACTTGACTAAGAAGTATTTATAATTGAATCAACAATAATTTCATAATAAAAAAGGCTACTGTCTTTTAATCAAGCTACTATAGATTTACAATTAAATAAATATTTCATGAATTCACTTAACAAATAATACAAATGATTCTTAAGTCAAAAATACATTTTAAAAGATACATAAACTTTTTATTCTTTTTATGTCCATATATAATAAGGATTTTACAAAAATATGTTTATGTCAATTGATTATTCCCGATAAAAAATCACTAAACCAACTTGATTTTAATATTTGTAATTAATAATTTGAATTGAAAATTGCAGATGTTTGTTTTACAAAGTAAAATAACCTTGCATCTGGCCCACGGTGAGTTCCCGGTCCAGGCCGTCCAGCGACGCCAGCAGCAGCAGGCGCGGCGCGCGCGCGGAGAGGAACGCCGCGGACAGGCCGCGGAACCAGCCCGCCCAGTGCGCCTCCGAGCGCCACAGCGGCACGCGCCACGCGTACCTGCGCGCATCGCATACAGGGATAAACAACGCGGTGTTGAGTTCCGCCATTTAACGCAATGTCTAAAAAATCGACAGAGAATGGTAAAGGGAGTGTCTCTTCACACTAAATTCTATTTTCTTTATTTTTCAAGTTTACTTTCTATTCCCTGCTAAATATGGAGACCCAAAAAATCTTTTTATGTAAAGTATAGAGTAACGTTTCGCCACTCAACCCACAATGAAAGCTTTTTTATATTCTCCAATCCCACCACCAAGGGTTTTACAAACAGGGCGTTATCCTCGACCTCCCCCATTGCTCTCCATCAGCTGTTTGCTCTCGTTCTCCCCATTGCTATTCTGTAGTACGAGTAAGGGCTTCACCTCCTCGAATATGACAACAGAGCAAAGACCCCTAGAAATATATTATAAAATTATAAATAGTAAAAAAACTAAACTTACTTTAGATTCCCCCCACCTACAACCGAGGGCTTTACAAACGGAGCATCGCCCTCACCCTCCCCATTGCCCTCGCTCTCCCCATTACCCTCCTGTAGCGCGGGTGAAGTTTCCTCCTCCTCAGATATGGCATCAGGTCGAAAGCCCCTCGAAGCGGGTTCGAGGGGTAGGCCCTCGCTTTGGTAATCTTCTACTTCGTTGATAGCCAGTTGGTCGGTGGAACAGCTAAAAAGAGACATATTTCGAACGTTAATATAAATTCGAACTATTGTATATTTTTTATATTCCCTTTCTATTCTTAACAACTTTTTACAAATATTTAAAGATCTGAGATATTAAGTTCAATGTATTGGATTTGTAACCCAATTAACTTAAATGACAATATTTCGCAGGGGCCAAGAAATGATAAAGATATTGGCAACACTTGACACAACAACAAACAAACGTGAGAGAATGCACGAATCTTTAAAAAGAACCGCTCATACAATAAAACATCAAAAATAGCATGGCCTTAAATCTGGAGACAAGACTAAAAATAAAAAAAATCTAAATCTGCATCAGCCATATTAAAGTATTAATCTCTTTTTTTATAATCCAATACCAAACTAACTAAACTTTGTCTCCAAATTCTGGGGATTTTGCATGTTGACGCACAAGGCGCAACTCAACGCCGCGCTTTGCCGCGACACCAGAGCAAAAAGATGAACATATAAATTTATTCTCATTCTATTTATTCTTCACTAACACACTTCCGTTCCTCACTTTCCGGCGAATTCTGAGGCATTGCGGATTGATTTACGGAACTCAACGCCGCGCTTTGCCTCATTACCAAAACGAGAAACCGGAAACACTAAATAGGTATCTAATTCTCCTTCCATTTCAGTTTACAGTCTTTACCGTGTTTCCCTTAACCACGATAGTCTCAACCTTCATTGTACAACATACATATTAATAAGTTCATAATAATAATTAAATATAAGCATTAATTAACAGCAACACTGACTTGACAATCTGGCTGGGCATGGACACACGCGCCGACTCCACGTTACGAACCTGCCCACTGCGTACACTGGGAACAAACGTATAAAATAATGCAATTGTAAACAATAGCAGTTAAATTCCTTTTCTTGACTATTACATTTTTGCTTTTCTCTTGTACATTCAATTCCGAGAATAACATATCTCACTCAAATTTGCTGTTTAATTGATTTTGATTTATATAAAAGAATAACAATATAAATAGATATAATAAACACACACTCACCACCACTCTATAGCGTGTTCGATGCTCTTGAAGTGTGTGGGTCTGCTGCGAAGGAAACTCTGCATACTTGCTAGAGCTTCCATTGCTGTGCCTGAAATATAGAAAAAACATGTTTTAAATTTCAACATAATATATGTTGTCAAAGGAATAGAATCAAATTTGCTTGTGGTTGCCGGTTGGCAGCTATAGATTTTTTATGTCTGCTGTTCAATAAGCTTCCCCTTAATAGACTGATTGCTTTATAATAAGCTTTATTGTTTGATGTTTATTTTAGCAGATGATAAGTAATGAGAACTGCCATGTTCAACTGTCACAATTACAAAAAAAAACTTTCTGATAGAATTTTCTCAGTCATAGATGAAAATAAGGACTTTTGATTTCAACAAGATGACAAGCCTTATCCTGTGAAATGCTTGTTTTGCTGAATGTAAAGATTAACATTTTTTTTTTTCTCTTAGGTGTTTCTGCAATCAGTACTGTGTTACTTTAAGCAGAAGTGTTGAGAGGTATGACATTTAAAGTGTGCATTCCAGCGAGTGCATCTAGTTATACTGAGCGTCAAAGTGACTGTCATGGAATTGTTGACAGAATGTCTTTTCTTTTAAGTCGCTTCCTGTAGGATCTTGTAGTTAACCCAGAAGAAAGTTCGTTAGGATGCTCTTCAAGCCTCTCCTGATATCTGATAGTGTTCTTGTGAATTTCCTCCTTGACAGTGGAGATTCCAAGGTGATCGTGGATTTTACTATTGGTGATAAACCATGGTGTATTAGCGATATTACGTAGGATACTGTTTTGCATCCTCTGGAGGATGGAGATATTGGATAAACTTGAGCTACCCCAGAGTTGAATCCCATATGTCCAAGTGGGTCTGAGAATGGTCTTATAGATGAGTAATTTATTATCAGTGGATAATTTGCTGTTTCGTCCCAGCAACCAGTGTAAGAACTTGTAACGGATATTGAGTTCTTCCTTTTTTTTCTTTATGTGGTATTGCCAGGTCAGCCGACGATCCAGATGTATCCCCAAATATTTGACACAATCTTTATGAGGCAACACAATGTTCTCTAGTGATACAGACGGGCAATTGCCTCTCCTTAGGGTGAAAGTTAATTGTGCTGACTTAGGAGCACTGGCCTTTATTCTCCATTTCTGGAGCCATGCTGATAAAAGGTCAAGGCTTGCTTGGAGCTGCAATGATGCTGTTTTAGGGTTTTCATGACATGCAAGTATGGCGGTATTATCAGCAAATGTTGCGGTAGTACATTCACTCGTTACAGGTAAGTCAGCTGTGTAGATTATATATAGTATGGGACCCAGTACACAGCCCTGTGGAACTCCAGTCCTTATATCATGCAACTTGGAGATGGTGTCATCCTGTTTCACTTGGAACACTCTTTCTGTCAGGTACGATTTTAGTAACAGGTAGTAGTTGTGAGGCAGACAATTTTTAATTTTGACCAAAAGGCCATCATGCCAGACACGGTCAAATGCCTGCTGTATATCCAGGAAAACTGCGGCACAGTATTTCTTTTCCTCCAACCTTCTCCTGATTTTGTCACAAACTCTGTGTATCTGTTCCACCGTGGAATGCTGTTGCCTAAACCCAAACTGATGGTCGGGTATAACCTTATTTTCCACTATATGTATCTGCATTCTATAAAGTAACAGCTTCTCAAAAATTTTAGACAGTACCGGCAGTAGACTGATAGGTCTATATGATGTCATTTCAGTTGGCGGTTTACCAGGTTTGTGTGTCATTAAGATTTGCGAAACCTTCCATAACCGTAGAAAGTACTCACTCTCATGATGCCGTTATATAATATAGTGAGGAGTACAATTGCTTTTCTAGGTAACTGCTTCAGAACTTCTTTAGTTATGAGATCATAACCAGGAGCCTTTCTATCTTTAAGGTTAGAGATAGTTTTCCATATCTCTCGCACTGTTACTGGTGTGGGGGTGGAGACATCTGGCAGCAGTGGTCCAAACTGGCCTCAACTCCTTCTATGATTTTTTTGTTGATTGTTTCGTTTGGCTTGAACACTTCCTCTAGATGTTTGGCGAAACAATCAATCTTTTCTTCTGGAGTTCTGGCCCATCCTTTGTTCGTTCTTAAAGGTGTTATTGAAATTTGGGATTTATTATAGTAATTTGTGAATTTCCACAGGGAGTAATTGGTTGGAGCAGTAGGAGACAGAGATACGAGTTGCATTTCCAGTATTGTCATGCTATTCCTGGAGCATATCTTTCAGGGCTCGTGCAGATTCATAAAACACTTTCTTGTCTACCTCAAAGCGGCTTGTATGCCAAACTCTACGTAGCCTTCGTTTTTAAGCGCTACTTCTTTTATTGTTAATGGCAAATTCAGATACCTAATATTTTGCCTTGTTTTAGGTGTATTGAGCCAGCATGCTTCCTGGATGAGAGTCGTAATATATTGGGTGGCATCATCTATGTCATCGTGTGTTTTTAGTCTTATCTTTAGGTTTAAGTTTTGATTGATGTGTTCCCTGAAGGATTCCCAATCTGTGAATTTATTGTATAGCAGTTCTGCGCTTGCTTTTTCCGTTATTTGGGAACTTATGGTAAGCAGGATTGACACTGAACTATGGACTTTTTCTTCCTAGGATCTTCAATTATGACTAACTGGTGATATATGTATTTCAGACTCTTGACGGCTTTGTTATTTGGTCCAGCAGCTAGGTTGACAAAGAATGTAGACGTTTTTTTCACTACCATATTTGGCATTTATTATTTCTCCTGTGACTAAGTTTCCCGTAGCTTCAATATCTTTTTTTATTGCCGACGTTGGAGTTGTAGGATGTAGATTACATATTACGATTCTATAATCACGCTTATCCTTTTGATTGAATCTGTGGCCGATGAGACCATTCTCGGGTATTAGTGAAATTAGTTTTTTATAGACATCTATGTCGGAACTAATTATTCTTAACTGGCTATTGTTAACCATTTTATATGTGAATTGATGTGTTTCAGCTACAGTTTTTAGGAGTTCGGTGAGTTTGTTAACATCTTCTATTCCATATAATACTATTGGTGGTGGCTTACTAGCTTTTTTAGCCTTTACTTCTGGCTCGTTTTCAGTGAGGTCAACAGTCATGACATCAAAGCGATTTGTTATTTGTACAGCGTCTGGGGAGGGATATCGCGACATTTTTCGTTTTTTAGTGTTCCCATTGACTGGTACTCTTTGCCATGGTGGGGATTCGGAATTTGATTATTGGCATTTTGTGTAGAGAACTCTTTAGATTTGGCTTGTGGGGATAACGGAGTGATGGTATCTGATGAACTTATCTTGGTCTTGTGACGAACAAACTTGGGTGAAAAACTTGTTGAACAAAGTTTTTATTTCCGCTGTCAGTAGCATTCGTTGACGCTGGGGCCTGGTCGCCCACCTCAGCGCAGTCTAGTATTGACGAAGTTGATGACGATTTAGGTGGAGTACGATGCATAGTGGTCCCACGAGTAAGGTCGAAAAATAGGTCGCTCCCGACGTGACGCCCTTTTCCTCAGGAGAAGGCAAGGTACGACAACGTTTGCCAGGTACTTTGAAATTTGACGCTAGAGACTGAATTATCCCATCAGCCATATGGGACCCTTGTGGGCCTATATATCCCTTAGCACGTTTCCCATCGTGGGATAGGGGTAATTTATTACAGAGGTTGTCTTCCTCGTGATCCAGATGTTTATGTCCAGACCCCCGGTCCTCGTGACACATGACCACAGACATGATTACGGTGTGGGGTGGCCCTTTCAAGCCACACTAGGTGCTTAATCGGTTTTGAGGCGCCGATGACTCGCCTTTGCCCGTCATAATTAGCAATACAGACCCCGAGGAGGATGGATTGTGTGAAACTCGTTATCAGGTCTGTACAGTGTCCAGGAGGTGCGGAGGGGACGCTTGTGATCGGACTGGCAGGTGCGCGCACTATGCCTAGTATCACACTCACTAGGCTTACGCAGGCAAACATAGCATTTTATAGACATGTACCACGCTGTATCCCGCACACAGCAGGGTATGCAGAGGGAACTCAGTGATAAGACACCCCCCCACTTCCCGTTGAATTTTTCGTGGCATTGCGTGTTGAGTGGCGAAATTCAACGCCAGGCTTTGCCTTGGTGCCAGAGCAAAGAAATGAAAATATTAATAATTCATTACCTCGGGAGGGGATCGAACCCACAACCGTCGCGCGTTAGACATAAAATTATTATTTTCACTTCATGATTTTTAACCGTAATATTTCTCGTCCTATTTTCTACTTCACCGCCAATACCTACAACTCAATCGTGAATAAGGCATGTGTGCTGCTTTGTCAGGTTAGTGTCTGTTTAGGTCATTCTTAACAAATAGTTTTTATTTTGTTTGAAAAAATCACATTTAAATTTTTGGCAAAATCTTTTTAGTTCTAATTGTATTAGCCGCGAGTGGGTCGCTGGTTGTATATAAGTACAGAATATACATAAAATCCTTATAAAACAAACCCACACCCACCTTCAACCACATCTATAACAGCAACTCCCTGTACACATGGCTCTAACGCGGGCGAGTGTGCCGCTCGCACCGCTATGGCACCCCCCATTGAGTGTCCGAGGAGGATGATGGGGGGTATCTCTTGAGGGTACAATTTATGTAGGATCTGTTCTACGTCCCTGGAAGATAATAATGGAATAAAAAAATACCTTCACACTTTCTCCCATATGTAGCAGGGTAGGCAGAAGGAGCTTAGTGTTAGGACACTCCGTTCCTCACACACTAACCAAATTTTTGAGATAGTACTGTAATGTTTTTATATTAATAGTTTTGATATTCACAATAATTTTATTATAAAAATTTAATCAACCTCTTTGTTTAATTAAAAGATATTTTTGAAAATAAGTTTATAGAACTACCACCAGAGGACACTACTAAAATGACAGTTCATGTGGTCAGAAAATTTGAGATGTACTTTTAAACGTGAAGTGGAAAGAGAAAGAGATGCTTTAGAATAATAAAATATATTTAAAATTAGGGGTTAAATTTTACAAGTAATTAATTTGTTCTGGAAAGAAATATAAGTTTTCTAAATAAGTAAGAAATATAAGTTCAGTAAAAGCCCCAAGTTGTTTGATTTTGATACAGTACATATTGATTGATGAATCTCAACTGCAATACCCTCTTGGTGTAATTAATTATTTCTTCTTTTTTACTTTAGGTTCACACTGTATCCTGCACATTGCTGGGTAGGCAGAAGGAACCTGAGAACCTAGTGAGACACTCCATTCTCATTAAGGCACTTCTTTTCTTCATTTTCTGCTCAATTCTGGAGGCCTTACCTATCAAATGGTGGAACTCAACTCCCTGCTTAGCTTTGTGACCAAAGTGAGGAAATTAGAATACTAAATATTTCATTTCTTCAAGTGGGAATCAATCCTACATCTTGTCACATTTACAGTTGTGCCCCAGCACCACAACTGGCCTCAGAAAAAAAGGTGTTGAATTCTGCCATTTAACATACAGTATCTCAAAAAGTCTGCTTATGCAATGTAGTGGAAAGAAAAATTAAAAAGTTAACTTACTTAACAAGAGTTTCAATACTGAGATCATCTGAATCTTTAGCTTTTGTCTCTCCATGCCCTCTCACATCTATGGCTACCACTTGACAATGTATCATATTAGTTATTTCTTCCTGTAAAAATTAAAATATATATTTTAATAGTTAAGTGACTATAAGTAGAAAAATGTTGACATTTTAAATATAAAGTACTTTTTACTGGAATGTTTTTATTTATAACATTTACGTCAGACAATGTGTATCCTTCTGTTTTGATAGGTCAAAGTGTCTTCCTATTCAGCATGCAAAGTTTCTTTAAAAATAAGGAAATAAAGTAAAACAGAGAAAGCGAAAGCAAAATGCAAGACAATCAATTTGAAACATATAGATCCTAAAAGAGCTGTACCTACTGTGAATAGTGACCAACTCAGTGCGGAATATCCCCCTCCATGCAATGCCACAATCCTTGGTCTTTGAGGGTGATCAGGTTCCGGAGATAAGTAAACTCTGAACACTCCTTCTTCAGTATCAATGTCAACATATTTTTCATAGTAATTCTTCCATGATACCGGTGTGTAATCTTTGCGACGTCCTCCACTAAAAGGTGCAAGTCTGTAAGCACAATATTTAAATAAATTTGTTTCCAACACGAATATTTTGTACGTTATACACATATATTATGTTGCTTTTTTAAGACATTATGTTAAAATGATGTATAAACTTTCTAAAAACACTAAATTGATTGTCTATATTCTTACTTTGATACACCAGAAGTCCGCGGTATTCGGGGAGGAAGTTTATTCTTCATAATACTCTTTTGTAAAGCAGACATCTTATACCATATATGTTATATCTGTCCTTTTAATTATTAAAATCGTTTAAGTGTTAAAGAAAACAATAATATCAACTTCAATGTGCCGACATTTTATATTTGTTTGTTACTGTCAAGATTCAAATGTCAATTCGATAATCGATTGTCAATAATGCCTAAATTTAAAATGTACGTCGATATTACTATTTAATTGTAAAAATTGTACATATATTTATCCATTATACAGTCCATTATTTATTTACTTTTTTATTTTAAATAATTCATTAATTAGTTTTTAGCAGCTTTATGTTTTTTTTCCACACAGTGCAAGCTTAAGCAGAGACGGTCTGTAACGTAAATGTACGACAGTCTGTAATGTAAATATAACAAAAATTAAAATGAATTTAACTATTTGATTAGTACCATTTCAAATATAATAATTAGATATTTACTTTAATATGAATTATAGGACAATCGTTATTAATCGATATGTACTCGAGTGTCCAAAATCAAATATACCCTTTTATGGTGAGGGCTCAAGGGCAACTGTCAATATGTCACAATAATAAACGTCAAACAATTACAAATGTCAGTTAATTTTACCCAAAACAAGTATCTTATTTCAAGTAAATATTACCTAAAATCTATTAATATTAAATGATGAAGATAAATAAACTAGTTATTTATTAAGTAAATCCTATTTATTAATTGAAAATTAAATAATTTATAGTTTCAATGAAGTCAATGGATTTTAAAAGCATATGTCGTATTTGTCTGGAATCTAATAAACAAACGTTCGATATTTTCACTTGTTATTATGCTAAAAGAAATATATTATACTGTGAGATGCTATCAAACTGCACTAAAGTAAAGGTATGCGTGTATTACTACTGCCATTATTATGTTTTTTTTATTTGATAAATATCCTTAATTAATTATTGTATATACTAGCCCTTAGAAGATGATGGTCTTCCGCGTCTTATATGTAAAGAATGCAGTCGTCAATTAAAACGAACCTATGCTTTTAATATACAATGTGAGGAAAGTGAGAAAACACTGAAGTCTTATTCAGAAAAAATATTTTTTGTCAAACCAAATAGCATTGATGTTAAGCAATTTGATGAAATCAAGTGTGAAACTACTTATGTGAAAGAAGAAAGCAATGGTTTAACAAGTAAAGAAAACAAACCTTTTGAAATTAAACAGGGTATGTCTTGTCTTATTATAATTGAATTATTAATATTTTTATTATCTTTTACATTGAATCATATTATTATTAAATATGGGTGTAGTAAGATGTCCATGCCCATCCTAGAAATTTTAGTAACAAAAAAAAATATAAACCTAAACCAAAAAATAAAAACAAAACAATATCTACATGAATCTGTTTAAAGGTAATGTAAAGGCTCCCCCAGAAAATATGTATACAATTTTACTAATTTAGTACTTTGATAGATTGAAATGTCATATACATATAACACCCTCTGAATATTACTCTTGGAAATGTGTTGTATAACCTCACACCTCAAATTTTAAAACAACAATGCAACCAATAAATATTTTTACAGTTTTTGATGCTGGTAATAGTGCCAGGTACATAAAAATGCAACTGTAAATGTGATAAGATGTGTGCTTGATCCCTACTCGAGAAAAATGAATTAGGTATTAAGTGAGAAACATACATGTCTTAATGGGAACTGCGTGACTTAACATTAGGTTACCAAGTTTCCTCTGCCCAACTTTCCTGCTGGAATGTAATCAGTTCAGTGATCCAAATATTTCCATTATCTGACACATTAGACTTTAATAACTCCACATTATTGAGGTTCTTGCGTAATTAAATTTATATTATTTTATTTTAGAGCCTATTATACACAATGAGGGCAATGACAGCTGTTGGGATGCAGATGATGATAACATGGTACTTGGTGAAATAAAACTAAAGAAAACACAAAAAGGTATATCACTTGAAATTTTATTGACCTGACTCATATTGCAAGTGGTAAATTTTACCCGAATGCTAAGGATGGGTTATATTTTAAATGCAACAAAAGTTTTTTTAAATCATGAAGAGATTAGTAGAGAAATTCATATTTGTCATACTTTTTTTACATATTCCAGCATAGCCGGGTAAGTGGCTACAAAGCACTTAGGCCCTCCACACTTGTTCCCATCTTCTCAATTAACTTTTGAGATATTATATGTTTAGTGGTGAAACTCGAAGTTGCGCTTTTTCTTTTAGAATGAGTAAATATAATTAATTTTAATATAGTAATTCCCCTGAATTTGATTAAAACCTACAACCATCAATTTTTCAGTCAGACTGTCACCCTGTCACTACCACAAAAGACCTTCAATTTACAATAATTGATGAAAGATTTTTATTACAGAAACAACTGATACTGATGAAAATAACGACAAACAGAATTGGGAGAGCTACAACAGTACCAAATTATTGTTCAGTGAAAGTGATACAAATGCTATAGTCAAAGGTAATTTTAGTTTAGATCTTTTATAAATTATTTAATTAGGTTTATCTCTAAGGTTACCATGGTGCAATGGGACAACACCCCATTAATTGTGATGGTTATAAGTTCAATCCCCACTAATGGGTATGAATTATTAAATTATGTTATTAAATTATGAATTATTAAATTATGTATTTTAGTTCCTTCGCTCTGGCATGACAAAGTGCAGTGCTGAGTTCCACCACACAATGCACAATGTTGAATGGTGAAACCTGATAGCTTTATCTAAATGTTGCAACAGAGGTACAAAATTTTTGTTTTAAAATGCTTTATGTCGTATTTTCTAACGATTTTATTAGACACTTCACTTACAGATTATTTTATTTTAATGTTTATTTTTTACAGAATTAATATGTGAAGAGGAAAAAGTTAAGAAGAAAAGGGGGAGAAAGAAAAGAGGTATGGTTTTCATAAAGCTATAATAAATTTTGTAAATATATTTAAAAACGGGGAATGCAGTGTTTTAACATTAGGTTCCAATCAAGATAATTATCTCTAGTTATAAGCCTAGTTTAAGTAGCAGATAAATATAAAACTGTTAATTAGGTGATAATTATGAAAAAGTTAAAAAATGTACGGACAAAGTGTCTGTAGTGCTTAGTTAAAATATATAAAAAAAACACTTAAGTTCCCTCTGTATATCCTGCTGTGTGCGGGATACCAAGAAGCTAATATTTAAAAAAAAAACTAAGTTTAGTTTATATGTAACCCCCAAAATGTTGAAGTTTTTTTACAGAGACATTTGAAAATTGGGATTTTAATCTATACTCATTGTTCTAGAATACTTAACCTTACCTGGATTAATTGCGTATATTTGGGATTATATATTTTTGGAAACCTGACGTTTCGAACACTTTGCAGTAGTCCGTGGTCACGGGTCTGTCAGTGGACATTACTATATTAAACTACCGCCAATTACGTCGAAATTTTACTAATGTCTACCTGTGACCACGGACTGCTGCAAAGTGTTCGACACCGGGTTTCCAAAAATGTATAATACAAAATATACGCGATTAATCATCTGGTTAAAATAGTTTTATTCAAAATGTGTAATAATCGTGAAAATCTAGGAACTTATTATACTTTTATCAGTAATTATAATTATTTTCGTATTATTAAAACGCGACGGTTGTGGGTACAATTCCCACTCTGGTAAATTAATTATTTAATATTTAAATTTCCTCACTCTAGTAATATGATAAGGTTTAGTTCCGCCATTCACAAATACAGCGTTGTGTGGGAAATGGAGTGTATTACAATTAGTTTATTACCTACCTACCTTGCTTAATTGCGAGATATAATGTGAAGCAAAAAAAAATTAACTAAAACTAAATCTGCACAGTCCTCAGCTATCTTCAGGGCGGCCATGACAAATCGAGTGTGCTGTTAACACATTTGTAAAGTGGGTTCTTTACTGTTGATATACATCTTTCTTCCAGAATATGTCCTCGGAGAAGTCCCCCCGGTGCCGGACAGCAAGACTCCGCATCAGTGCGATGTTTGTGGGAAAATATTGTCGACTAAAAGTAATTTGAAAGCGCATAAGATATGCCACACCGAACTCAGGCCCTACAAGTGCAAGGAGTGTCCAGCTGCTTTCAGGTTTGTATGGCTTTTAACATGTTTTTAGCTTCCCATTGTATTTTGTTCACAACTGGGTAGTACTAATTTATAATTGATTGGCAGGGGCCACAGCGCGCTGTTCCAGCACCGCAAGACGCACAGCGGCGAGACGCCGTACAGCTGCGAGTACTGCTCCAAGCCCTTCCGGAGGCGCACCGGCCTCGTCAACCACATCCGCGTGCACACCGGTACCCCTACTCGACCAGCTCGCTCTGGTGTCGAGTTGAGCTCCGTCATTCAACACGCAATGCCTCCAGAATTCGGCATTAAATATTAAATACTTCACTTCGTCGAGTAGGAGTGGAACTCACAACCCCTAACGTTTACAAGCGCACACTTGAGTCCTTGCACAACGACGGGCCTATCAACTGAACTTTTCCAATCTTTTACGAAATTTTTGATTATAATACTTCTATTATTATATAATAATTCCAGGTGAGAAACTCTATAGCTGTACAATATGCTTCAAGAACTTTGTCCAAAGTGCACAGCTCTCCATACACATGAAGCGGCACAAAGGGGACAAGACCTTCCTCTGCCAGGAGTGTGGGAAAGGTGAGGTGGCGAAATTGTGTATTTCAATGAATGGGACAATTGTAGGATCAAATTTTGTTCGAGGAATTTGTCTATTTGCTTATATAGATAGTTTAACAAAGTGTTGTAATTTTATGCCAAACTAAGCAAATTGCTTGGAAGGTGGTTGAAAAATGGAAACTTTGAAACAAAATATTTTAAATTTACGAAAGAAATATGAAGTAACAGTACAATGATGTTACCGTGTATTGTTTAATTTTCTCTGAATAAATTAATTTGATATAAACATAAAACAAAATGATGATTTGGTATATGCATGTTTGTATATTTTTTTAGATGTTATACCATAAAACTTATATACATCATATACATGGTCCTATGAAACAACAAAAAAATGTATCCCACGATATTATAAAAAATGTAGAGTCTTAGATAAAATAACAATTTTATAATTATAATGATGTATATAATTTACCAGGATTCCCAATCAAAGCTGATTTGAACGTCCACCAACGTACCCACAATGGTGAGAAGCCCTACTCCTGCCACCTCTGCGATAAAACATTTGCGACGTCGGGCAACCTGTCCATACACGTGCGGATACACAACAAGGAAGTTAGGTACGTCAATAGTTGCTGACATATATAAATATAAACATTTAATTATAATTACCGAAAGATTGATTAATATATTATTGGTATTTGTTTAAAACGATTTAATCATTAATTTATTATAGAATTCAGTTTCGCGCCAAATCAAAATCATTGTCAAATGTCGAACTTCTGACTGAACAATGTAATAGTGTTGTTGTCATGTCGAAGCTCATATTTATATAATAAATAAAAAAATAATCGATTCTTAGCATTCCATCGTGAAAAATAAAAAAAACATTTAAAATAATATAGCCTCCTATCAAATGTTTTAATATTCCAAATTGAATAGTCTTTATATTTTTCATAGGTACAAATGCAAAGAATGCCACCGCGGCTTCGTAACATGTAGCTCGTACAATGTCCACGTGAAACGTCACAAAGGGCAACGAGACTACCGCTGTGAATGCGGCAAGACCTTTTATACGTCGTCCGCGTTGAAACAACACCGTGTCGTCCACACTGGCCTGAAAAAATACCAGTGTAAAGTCTGTGAAAGGAAGTTCTCGCAAACCAGCCATCTTACAAGGCACTTCCGGCGGGATCACGCGAAACCGGACGCGCCTTTGCCTCCCTCTACTCATTATAGGGTGGTGTTGCCCGAACCGGAGAGAGAAACACGAGTGTTAGATTTAAAGTGTGAAGCCTAATGAACATTCATTTTTGAATGTCGTTTTTTTATCTGTGTCAAATTATGTTATTAGAATTTAGTTTTGTGTCTTTTGAAAATAGTGTTGCCATAGGTATTTCATTGACTTATTGGCTTATTCTTTTTGTTTTACACGTGTTTTATGTCATATGAATCTCAATATCTTGAATATATTAATTTATACGTTTTAATTATAGGTTATATAATAATAAAATATTTTATTTGTATTTTAAAATATTGCTAATATAAACATTGAAATTATCTTTTATATTATTTTGAGAAATAATGCTGGGAGAGTATGTTATGTTGACATATGTATCGTAGTTACATCCTCGGAATTAACGATTTCATATTACTTTTATCACAAATGCAGGAGAATTGCCACTAGCAAAGGTGAGGTTGTGGTACTGACTGATCTGTAGGTTGTTGTGAGCAACACCGATAGTCTCGACACCTTCCTGCACGTGGGAGCGTGTGCGGTAATTTTCGATGATCTGCTCTGAAATCTTATGACGAGGAGGATCCGAGTTCTTACCTGTAGGAGAACATGCTACACTCATTATCACAGCAGCACACTTCGGCGTGTCTTGACTGCAGTCGTCGTTGGACGCAGTTTCGACAATAGAGCGGTCATGGTTGTCTTGGTTCTAGTTATGTGACTTTCCTCCAATAAGCGTATTCCGTGCGTAACGTTGAAGGGTGTACTGGTGACGAGCGCGTTAAATGTAAGTCGACCTATTATTTGTTCTAATATTTTCATTTCGTTGGTCATAGTAAAGGTGGCCGCGCCGCGGTGTATCGAATTTCAGCCCATGCATTACAACCATGGTCTTACTACCTCTGAGCATGGTCAAACCAGCATTTGCTATTTCAGTTGCAATGACTCCTTGAAATACCAGGACGACATCATCTGCCAAAGACTATAAGTATACTCCTTTTCCTTTCAATTCTCCCAATAGCGTATCCAGGAGCAGATACCACAGGATAGGTCCACCAGCGGGGCCTTACACGCAACCCTTGTTTCTGCTCTTGTCATGCTCTTTAGGCGCGTACCTCACCATTCAATCAACCTGCGAAGATCTTCGGGGCAGTCCTCCTCGACTAACCACACCTTCGGAGACCATTGCGGACCAGTTCCTTTCACCACCTAACATAGTCCCCACCACACTGGGCAGTGAGAGCTCCCTAGCCACTACAGCCATTAAAGCGTAGCGTTGTATGGCCTAAGCGGGGCATACGGCGAGAGTGATGAGGTGTATCCGAGGGTATAGAGTTTTAAATTAAGAAATATATAAACATTTTAATGTAGCAGGACTCAAATCCGCTCAGCAGTTAATGATTCGATGATTTCTGAGAGACGCGGGAATGAATCCTGCTTCACGTAATTTTTTTTATGTTACTAAATTTTATTAAATGATATTTATCAGTATAAACACTTAATATATTCTATATACATAACAAAACAATTTCTTTTTCAAAAGGCGAAAATTAAAATAAATATTTAAAAAAAAATTAAACTACCTCAGCATTTAAACCACCATTTCTTAATTATAATAAATTGTTGAAATTTTATATTTTGATTTCCTTTTGGTATGTTTTAAACTCAATTAGTCAAATTATTTGAATTATTTTAGTTTAAGTTACCAATTAAAGAATATAAATAAATGAATATTATAGAAAAATATTGTATTTGAAAATAAATTTTTACAAAACTTGTACTTGAAGTTATTTGATACTAGTGGCCCCCGCGTGTACAACATAAATATTAATTTTCTCATCTCAATTACTTTCGTGATCTAATAACATTAACATTTAAAAGACAATATCCATACATTGATAGGTAAAGTTTTAGCAGAAATATTTATTTTGTAGCAATATTGTCGCATGCAACTCGTTACATTGACATAAATAAAAAAATCAAAAAGCCACAGCTAGAGAGAAAGAGAGCAAAGCAGAGCGCAGGCCAGAATCAAAAAGTTTTGAGATCAGCCGTGGCTCAGGGGCACAAAGTGTGATTGTAAATACAACTGTTTGTGGGTTCGATCCCCAGTAGTGGAAATGAAATATTTAAATGTATATTTTCCTGTTTTGGAAAAATAAATTTAAATAAATTTTCATTTCCAAGAAATGTTTAATCTACTTTGGGGGAATAAGGGAGAAGTTTCAGATACCTTTAATACTTTTAAATTTTAATAATACTTTATATCATGGCTGCTTTATCGGCTTCGGCTCTCACTCTCAGATTATACCGGCTTCAGAGAACTTGCACTTAGCAATGACTCCGCTTCCTTCCGCTCTGGTTCTTTTTCATTTGATGTTATTTGAGTGTATTTGGTTGGTTATTTTAGTATGGTTATCTATGTATATCAGAAGCAGACAGAATTATATATCAGAAACACAGACAGAACGGTACATAAGCAACCGCATCAGACAGAATGTTTACTGTAAATTATATTAATTCAGAAGGCTCAAAGCCACAGACAGATTAAATATTTGAAACATTTGAAACAATTACGCACCTTAACCTTTTCGGTCTGAAGTACGAGATCATCATCTTTACTCCCATTCGTCTCCAATGTATTGTTCTCCATCACTTCACATGGTACTGCACGGGTTATTAAGTCTCCTTTTTTCAAATATAGCTAGGTACGACCCATATTGTATAACCGAATGAAGATTACAAATAAATTAATGAATTTTACATTATAAGCGCGCGTCATTCCTTTCCCGCCAAACCCCTCCCCGAGCGCCCGTCGACGAGCGTACCCGAGAGTTGCCGACAAGCTGGGTGGCGCGTAACAATTATTTCTCACAAAATGCCTTATTGTGATTTAGTTAAAGCGATTCGATAACGTAAATTATTATTCTTATTTCGTTATGTAAGGTTAACTAAAAAATACACTCATGAAGATATAAAAAAGGTCCACTATAACATACGTCTATTTCTTAAATATAACTACAGTAACCATTTATGTGTTTAAAAAAACAAAGTGATCATTTCGAAACTATACAATACACATACAGCATTATCCCTTAATCAATTAAATGAGTTAGATTCGTTGTTCGCTATATATATGTAGATTAAAATTGGCTTTTACAGCATATCACTAAAATTGATATTTTAGAAGAAACTTATCACAGTGTTAAAATTCGGGAGTAGAATGGGTCAGCGTGTCGTTACCATATTTAATACACGTATACTAGAGATAAATGTACCACTGACGAATCAGTAATTTTAAATCACACCAATAGATACCTCAACGGTGACTCTCACCACCACCCTACACAGTTATCTACCGTTGGCAAATGATTGTTTTAGATAGCCTACCACCTCTGCTACTCTGAACACATAGGGAACGAGCCTGGCCAGGTGAAGAAAACCCTTCATCAGAATAGGCTGCCAGAACCGCACCAGCGTTGTCAGAAGACCAACAAGCTACCCACAGTAGAGAGAAAACTAAATTCAAGTCTAACAAGAAAGTAAGCCAATATATGTATTGAGACCAGTGAAAAGAAAATTCCTTTACAGTGTGCAGGCGTTGTAACTAGATTGTGACTGTAGCTTATCATCGGTCAAACAAAGAGAAGCATCGGTGTTACGGTAAAGGAACACATCTCCGATATCAAGAATGGACATGAAGGCAGCTGTGTTGAAGCATACTGTGGACAAGTCCAGCCATTACATCAAATTTGATAAACTCCAAATCCTCGCTAAAGTAAACAGATATATTCCTAGAATGATCCGCGAGGCTATTGAAGTATAAAAATATCCTAATTTCAATAGAGAGTACGGCTGGAAACTTTCTTCCTCCTGACACCCACTCATAAAGTACAATAATAAGATTATGAAGAATTTCGTAGACTACAAGCCCAGAGGTGCAAGGTTTAGAAATTTTACTGGTAAAAAGAAAAAAAATGGACCAATTTTTGTGAATCCCTTAGACCTCGTTCTCTTAACAATAGTCCCAGTCCTAGTTCCAATAATCCCTCTTTGTGCCCATGCCTATGAACATATCAGTAACAAGTGTGAAATAGTATTACTGCAGGTGCAGTGTGTAGTTCCACCTTTTCCTATCCGTCGACTATTCCTGTCCATCATCTTTCTATTACTACTAATCTTGGCCTAATAAAGGGAGGTGCTGACTTCAACACAAAATTCCAATCCATAGTAAATGAAAATTTTTCAAACCACATCCTCATCTTTACAGATGCATCAAAGCTTTCAAAGGAAAGCTGTGTTGATGCAGCTTGCTGGATACCAAAATTCAAAATGATATGACAATTTAAATGTCCTCCTGAATCATCTGTGTTTACTTGAGATGCTGTTTCTTTGTTAGAAGTAATCCGGTTCACAGACTCCCATGACTTCAAACAGACCGTCATTTGTACTGACTCATTAAGCTGTATATTGGTCATAAAGCGAAATCCATTTTATAGTAAATTAAGATCTTCAATTATTTTATGGATTTGTAAAAACTGTACTCATGTTACGTAAATTAGCTTCACACTGTATCCCGCACATAGCAGGGAAAATAAAGAAATGAAAATATAAATGTAAATAAATATTTCATTTCCTCGAGTGGGAATCTAACCCACAACCAATCGATTTTACAGTCACACTTTGTGCCTATTATGTTACTTAAGGTGCTTGGATATTACGTTAGCATGGATTCCAGGGCATTCTGGACTCAGTGAAAATGGAATCTGCAGGCTCTTGTGCAAAATTAGCCATCCAGTGTGGTAATTTAGATCACGTTTTTATTTCGGCTCAGTATATTATTTAGATGTGTCATGGTCTGAAACCTGAGAATTTGTCAAATCTCAGAAAGGTAAGTATTATGCTGCTATTCAGCCTAATATCCCCTGGGGGACCTTGGGCTTTTTCTCAAAGATTCACTAAACGGAGAACTATACTAACTATTTGTCGCTTTACACCTAGCTAAGATCAGGGTCAGGGACCCCCCACTGTCTGCATTTGGCCTAGACGACGGTTCCCTCCTCCTCACATTCCTTTCACTTGCCCTAAGCTAATTTGTCCCTTATACGATGTCCTTCGTTATAAAATTCCCCGTCCTCTTAATGTTCAATGTTTTGTAAAGTGTTTAGTGCTTTCCCCAGGGCACCCTAAAGGCGACTGTGACGTCGTCGGCGTCGTAGTAGTATGCGCGAGTAATTCTGCGGTGGCCATTTTAATGGAGAGGGTTTCCGCTGGGTTTTAGTGGGTAGGATCGGATTCACCGGTGAGTTCCACAATACCGCTCTTCCGTAAGGCACTGGCCTTCCGTATGAGCGGTCTGCCTAAATGCATTACCCAGAGGAAAAAAAATCGTCCTTTATGTAAATTTCTATGTAAATATATAAGTTATAACAATATTAAATAGTAAGCTAAAATCTTTTTATTATATTTTTCTTATTACTAGCCCTCTATGTTATGTTTATAATGTATACATATATTGATTTTAGTATTTTTTTTACATGTGAAGGCAATTTATAATAGATTATTTTTAACATGCATTCTTCTACTGTTTAACATTATTTTCTTTTTACCGTACAACCTCCTTCGTATCTTTTCCACACAACGTGACATTGGCGAAGTGATACGTGCTCAACTGGCACGCTCAGAAAGCCATAATCAAAGAACCATACCATAATTTTCAACATTGACATGACAAAGTATCTCGTTTAATAATCGATATGAAAACCAATTTTGAAGATATTGATAGTAATAATCACATTTGCTTAAAAAGATATATAATAATATTGTAATTCAGCTATATGTTTTGAATTTTGTTTAAATTACGGTACATTAAAATACGGTACTTAATGCTGCCATTATAAATAATAATTATTATAATTTTATAATCTGCATTTTGCATTTTAATAATGAACTGTCAGTGTCGAATTGAGTTTGGTGACTGTAATTTTCTCTCAAGTTTGTGTTCGTATTTTCTTTTGTTTTCCATTAATTTTATTTGCAGTTCATGGTTGAGGTAACGGCGTTGTTCTAGAATGACAATGGAAAGGAGGATAAAGCTAAAGACACTAAACAGCCACATAACTTGCAAGATTTGCCGCGGATACTTCATAGACGCGACCACCGTCACCGAGTGCCTTCATACGTGTTAGTATATTTGTTTGTATACACAATTAATAATAAATATTTTATTAATTTCCTTTTTTCAAAGGTAAATAATATATAAAATTAGCTAAAAGTTTCGAGTGATATTATTTGTTTTTGTGAGATTTGAATAACCCCCTTAAAGACTTCTATTTTTTTTATATCATAAAGCTGCAGAGTTTCTTTGGTTAACCTATTAGTCTCAAAAACTCCTAGTTCAAATTAAAAAATACTCTTTATGTTAGTCCATTTATAAAGGAAAAAGGAATTGATATTACTCTCTGTACCTGTGTGTTGCCTCGGGAACTAAGATTCTCAAAAAAATCTTATTTATTTCTATTTGAAACGAACGGAACTGTAAGTAAAAGCTAGTTATTTATAATTTCAGTTCTCTGAAAATGTTGTTTGCAATAAATTATAAAAATATAAATTTTATATTTTAAAAAGTAATTCTTCATATATCAGCCAGCTAAAGGTTTTACAATAATATCATTGTTATTTGTGACATTTGGATAGTCTATATTAAAGATATTTTTTTATAATATTTTCTAGAGTATGAAATAACATTTTAAAGAAGTTTAATACATGATTTTTGATAATTACAGTTTGTAAAAGCTGTTTAGTGAAGCATTTAGAAGAAAACAACACATGCCCGACATGCAACATAGTGATCCATCAATCACACCCATTGCAATACATAAGCTTCGACAGAACAATGCAGGATATTGTATACAAATTAGTGCCAGACCTACAAGATAGTAAGTATTTTTTAAATTTTTATAATGTTATTCCACACTTATGAAAGAAAAATACTTATTTAGAAAATATATACAAATTTCAATGTAGCAATGCCTTTAAAATAAATTGAGGAATGAAAGCAACTTAATTGTAATTAAGTGTTCCCAGGTTCCTTGCACCAGGTACATTGCAATGTGTAGCTAAAGAACAGTCCCAATGTCCTACAATGGCTTCACTATTATTTTGTTATAAAAATTTAATTAAATCAGCTTCACCTGTGTCACATACACTGCAGGATAGGTAATGGGAACCTAGTGTTAACATACTCCATTCCTCACTTTCCCCTGAATTCTGGAGGCATTATGTGTTAAATGGCAGAACTCTACACCACACTTTGCCTTGACACCAGGGTGAAGAACTGGAAATATACATTTAAATAAATATTTCATTTCCTCAAGTGGGGATTAAACCCACAACCAGTTGATTTTATAGTCACACTTTGTTCCTGCACCACAACTAGCCTTTTTGTTATCAATGAAATAATAATAATTGTACAGTACTGACCACCCTGAAAATAGGTTTTCTGAATTTTTTCGCATTGTTCACTCTTAAATAGAATTATAACAAATCTAAAAAAATCCTAAAATTAAAATTATATATTATTAAGTTGTTAACTTAACTATTTCAGATGAACTCAAAAGGGAAAGAGATTTCTACAGAGCCCGAGGTCTACCATGTCCTAAAGACGCTGCCCTAGCAGGTGATAAGCCAGGTGGTGGTGAGGACCAGGAACAACCTGATAACACTGATTGTCATAGAAAAGATGAACAGGTTGGTTGTTATTAGGTTTTTGCATTGGTTTTGTCTTTAGTTGATATTAGAAAACATAATTTTTTATATGTTTGCTAATATAATATAATAGTACTAAAATCAATCTTTGGAGATTTGGTTGGCTTGACAAAAAATGCTACATTTTTGGGCTTTATTAGACAATAATTTGTTAGTTATTGTTTGTTAGCTTTAAAAATAAAATAAATAAATTTGAATATATATACAATATAGAAATCTGTCTGTCTGTCTCTTGGAAACTGTCCAAGCACTTGGACCACTAAACCACACATTCTCATCAAGTTATATTAAAATTCTTATAAATTTGTTGCAATTTATTTATACAGTAAGCAAGTTAATTTTAATATGTCACTATGTGGAAACCATCGTTATTATTAAATCTTAACATAAAATTAAAGTAAGGAGTAAGGTGGGAGTAGAAAAAATTTGATTTGGAGACCGTCCCGGCGAAGGGATACAAGCGTGCGACTGTAAACACGACGCATGTAGGCTCGATTTCTGTTCAAATTGTGGCGTTGAGTTCCGCCACTAAACACACAATGCCTAAAGTATTCGGCGGCACGTGGGCAACAGAGTCATCTCAATCATAGGTTCCCTGGTTCTGTTCTCTCTGTCTAGCTACAGTAAAGCTTAAAAAAAACAAAAAAAAATAACTTTGACTTTGAATTTATGATTAAACCAAAACTAAAATGTACTTCCCTTAATTTCCAGGTGAATGTCTGCTTAGAATGTATATCAACGTCTCTAAGAACGTTAAAACGTAGCTTCATCAGGTGTTCCGCACAAGCAACCATCACACATTTGAAAAAATTTATTGCTAAAAAAGTCTTAAATGGCATGGAAAAATATAGAGAAGTGAGTTTTTATGACATAATATATTGTTTATTTTGTTTTTTCCGTTGGATGGAAATATAAAGAAAAGTTATCTATTTAGAAACATAGAATTTTTAGTGCAGTGGGATTTGAAACCATTCCTCTTGGAAATCTTGGTAAATTAGGGATGGAACACTAGGATGACTATATTCAATATATCTATATTTATTTTCCGTATCATGTGATTACCTTTCAAAAATCTAAAAAAATATAACAGTCTCTTTACTTATTATTTGACATAGAATTATTTTCTCTCCCTGAGTGCGGGTATAACCGACAACCGTCGCGTTTATATTATTTTTAACACTTAAAGTGTTATTCCACACTTAGGAAAGAAAAATACTTAGAAAACGTATAAAAATTTTAACGTAGCGGAACTCGAACCCGCGCCTCCTGGAAACCGACCAGGCGCTGAGCCATACGTTCTCATCAAGCTACGTCGAAACTTTTATACGCTTGTTACAACTTACTTATGTTGTTAGCATCTCTGTAGGGGAGTAAGTGGGGAACAATGTGTCTTAACATTAGGTTCCCTCTGCCTACCCTGGTATGTGCGGGATACAGCGTGAAGCTGATAATATCTAATAAAAGAGTCGTTGCCCAGGGGTACAAGGGTGTGACTGTAACACGACGGTTGTGGGTTCGATCCCCACTCGGGGAAGTGAAATATTTATTTAAATTTGTATTTCTATTTCTTCGCTCTGCCAACCCTGCTGTGTGCGACATACAGCGTGAAGGTGACTTATTTATTTATTTTATTTATGTAATAAAAAGGTAGTCTACACATAATGTCTCGTAAATTTGCCGGTGAGTAGAGAACAGGGTCTTAAGACTAGATTCCCTCTGTCTTCCCTGCTTTATGCATGAAGCTTAAAAATTTATAAAAATACAAATAATTATATTATACAGTGTTTTTGTTATCACCACTTTTCATTCACAGTTTTGACTACTCTATAAAAACCTAAAATTAAAACAAAAGTGATTTTTCCCAAAAAGGAAAAGTGACTTTTTCAAACAAAATAATTAATAAAATGATCGTTGTAAAATAAAACGCCATTTGTCAAGAATGACGCACACACACGCAAACCTATCAAAGCGATAACGCCGCACACGCTTCACTCACGAAATCGAGTCTTGATGGCGGCGATGTTGAATTGGGTATAATAGAACCAGATATGTTACTTTTTCGTTTGTTTTTTGTGAATGAAAAAGTATGTTTTTTGTGAATGAAAAGCGGCAGATCGGCTCAGTAGTATTTTTGTAGTAGTAGGTGTTTACGTTATTGGTATTTATATAATACGTAACTGCGTCACACAAAGTACAATATGGACAAGCGTTGTGAAGTAAAAAAAAATCCTATGTCTGAAGTGTTGAGGTATATTGATTAATTTCTTTAGGTATGGGTTTTGAAATATTTTACCCTATATGCTGTTCCCGTAAAAGGAGCGCAGTATGTGTAATGGTACTTTTTCAATTATTATAATAATTTTTCTTTTATTACAGATTGACATATTATGCAACGATGAGCTACTGGGCAAGGATCATACTTTAAAATTTGTATATGTAACCCGCTGGAGGTTCCGAGACCCACCGCTCAGGTTACAGTATAGACCTAAGATTGATTTGTAGATTCATATATAGTTATTATTTAGAAATTCATTATAGTTGTGAACTTATATGTGAAAGTCTGTGTTTCCAATTTTTATTAAAGACGGAAAAGAACAACAAATTCTTATCTTATATAATATTTTTAGAACTTTTTACATAAGTTCTTAATATTAAAAAAAAGTCTTCAACAAAACCAAAAATAATAATTAAACATTTAAAAAATATATATAATATAATTGTGAATGTTCAAGAAATTACATTTGTTACGTCTCTATTAAACACACTAAGAAAAACACTAAGAAATAAATATTTATAAAGAAATTGTTGGAAACATCTAAATTCACAAGTAAGCTCTAAATTTGCTATTGTTAATAGCACAGCTGTATCACAAAACTCTGAATTTAAATATTTTATTTATGATTTACTTATAAGTAATGTCAATTATAAGTCACCAATTTCAACTTTTAGTATAATTTTCTTCTATAATGGCAACAACTTGACTTCCTGAAATCAACACCGCTCCTTGTCTTGTTATCAGAGCGAGGTAACGAAAGTGATTCTCCCGAGTGGAAATTGAACCCACAACTGTCACGTTGACAGTCAGTCGCTGTCGCCGATGCACGACGGCCTCAATTATTAAATATTATATTTAAAATATTATTTTAAGGTTTTTTCTTGTATATACTTCTTATTGATATAAAGCTATATATGTATGTTGATTTGAAAATAAATATATTGTGATATAACGTCATATTGTAAATAGTGGACAAGTTGAAATTTGTGAATCAACCAGTGTTAACGACTATTAGGAAATAAATAAATAATTTTGTATGTATCTTAAGATCTGCATACTATTTATATATGTATATTATATTTTATATAAAATGCAATTTTAATATTACATTGTAATCGCTCACTAACGTAGGTGGGGGTTTAGTTAGCAAATAATATAATTTGTGATAATATCATTGAATGTATGTCATTAATTATTAAAAACTATCTCTTGTGACATCGACATCGATGTAACGAACGATTCGTTCAATCGATTTTGGGAGCAACTCATTAATGAGTTTCGAACTTATGAATCGTTTAAAATAAATTAATTATAATTAACAACATTTACACATTATTTTCTTGGTTTATTTATTTATATCTTGCACATTCTTTGTTATATCAAAATTAAATACCTTTTCTACTTCATATAAATGTACAACATCATATTTTTTTAAAGCTCGCAACTCGCAAGGTGTCCAATACATTATCTGTTAATCATTTGGACCATTAATTATTAATATTTTAAATTAAAAAAAAAAATTACTAGAATGTGCAACAGGTCCCTATTAGTATTGTGTAAATGTATGTAAAGTAAACGAAATAAAAATTTGTAGAATTTTATACATAAATAAATAGTTAAGAGAAATTAACAATATTTTTAAAAATGTATAATTTACTTTATTTTCTTAATTATCTTAGAGTATTTTAGTTTATTGTAAAAAGAGATATTTTAGTTCTTTTTGTTATTTTGTTTTAGTTAATTTTTTTGTTATTCACAAGTAAAAATACCTAAATGGTGTTATAGTTCAGTTAGACAATTTTAAATAAATGTTAGTCTAATACAAATGATTTCATGATTATAATTATTTGAAATATATTATTTGAAAACGTGTTTTTTTTTTTTCATTATNTTTGAAATATATTATTTGAAAACGTGTTTTTTTTTTTCATTATACCTTTAATATAATTAACAGCGTAAAGAAATGGTTATTCTTTATAATTAATATATGAAATTACCTTGTTCGGACTCCTTTATGACAAAAAAAGAAAAAATGAGATATTTGTGACGAAAAAGCTTTACACTGTACACAACAGGGTAGGCAGAGGCAACTTAGTGTTCACTCTGTTCCCTACTTTCCGCCGTTTTTGTTGAGTAGCGAACGACGGGCTTTTGCCTTGGTGTTAGAAGGAAGAAATGAAAATATTAATAAATAATATCCATTCATTTCTTCGAGTGTGAATCGTACCCACATACGTCGCATAACAGTTATAGGACCTCAAAGATTTGTAACAGTAAAGATAATTTTATTTCAATATTAAATAATATCATTGATCAAATATTGTCATTATTTTTTCATTTTGGTATATTTTGTAGTTGTAGACAACAAAGTCTGTAATGTTTCATTTTTCAGCAATGATGATGAAAGGATTTTAAAAATCTACTCGATTAATTTTCTTAATATATCTGTACAAATTTTCTCTTTGAACGTCTGTGCTACCTTTGTTTGTGTGAAACTAACCAAACGTCAAACTGCACTTGTGTCGCACCTGTCAAAGTTATAAGCGATGAAAAACTGAAAAATGGACGACCGATAGATTTTCCTTCGCACGTGAACTTCATAGTTAGTTTTTATTTGTTTATAAAGAGCGGTTTGCCGTCAAGCTGGGTGCCAAAACCGTGGAGCGCTTCTTGAACCTCGCCGACGACAGCTTCGTCGAGGATGTCAACGACGACTTAAAATGTTTTCTAGCCGAAAAAAATGTTGACAGGTAAACATTAATTATTAGTTTATTACACATATCCCCGCTAAAATATTGTATTATAGAAAATACTTGTTAATTAATCTCAATGTCAGTGTATTGTGTTAATTTTCTGTTGTGCTGTTCATTTATTGTAGAGAATTGTATTTAATTTTCAAGGTTATGCGCCGATTCGTTCGGTCGTTTCGTAGGACGCGATCATCGCTCTGAGATGACACTGTGCACTAATATAACTGTAAACCATACAAAAAAATACCGCAGCTGTTTCCTAAACTCGCATACTTGCTTCGTTATTTTTTTTTCTCTTTAGTAATAAACGTGTAAGTGTAAATTTGGATAAATTTCTCAAACAAACAAGAATGGAAACAATGTCTATTGTTGGGAATCTTTTGTTGTGAAAATCTTCAATTTATACCAGAGTAAGAAATATCTTTTGAAGTTTAAATATTGAATAATTTTCAGGTATATACTCGTTTTTATTTAAATAATTTATACATTGATTGTATCGTAATTTATTATAAATTAATAAATACACTTGCTTACTGCAAACACCACATTTATAATTATTTAAAATTAATGAACAAAAATCTATATTTTTAATATGTTGTTCCACACTTTTAAAAGAGTATATTTTAAAAGAGAATATTTTTTTTATTAATATATGTATTATTTTATTTTAACTAATCTAGGTTTATTTGTTTGTTAATTATGAACTGGTAATATTATTATTAATTTTTGTAATAATTTATAATCAAGCATAACAAATGATTTCTACAAAAGAATGTTATAAAATTTGAAGTGTACATTATTGCCTAAAAAAATTACATATGCATACCAAAATAAAATTGAAATATTAAATAATTATTTCAATGACTTCATATACACTAATACACTAATCTCAGTGACTACTGGATCAAATTGATATATTCTTTTAGTGTTGTATAATCCACTTTTCAAGGAAACCTTTAGGCTATATTAAATCATATTAATAATTTTGATGTAACACACTGTATCTCCAGTCAATAATACCTCAGTTTATTAGAATCTATCATATACAACTATTAATTGTATGTATTTGACCATGAGGAAAAAGCTGCAAATAAAAGCTACTTAGAAATGTAATTCTCACATTGTTTAAAGTTTTCATAATAGAATCAATGTTAGCAAAACCCTTTTCAGTTGAGCCCTTACAATATAATTGAATTAACTGTATTCATATGTATAGTGCGTGCCCATTATTAAATATAAAACCTATACTATATGAATAGATTTTTTATTGTATGTTTGTATGTATTCGCTTATTTAATTGCCAGGTATAATTTAAACTAAAAAGTCATGAATATTATAACATAATTAGAGTATGTCTAGGTACTGTCAATTAATATATGTATAGCTAAAAAATCTTAAGACAATTTTTTTCTCAGGTAATCTGTTGAAACTAATTAGCAAATCTATTTACCTTAGTAACTTAAAAATATAATTAAAAAAACATTTAAATATGTAGTCAAATAATACATATAGAAAAATTTACATTGATGGTCCCTAGGTAAAGTATCGAAAGTGAAAAATCGTTTTTATCACTCTTTTAAACTTCAAAAAAATGTAGATTTAATTTTTTTTTAATTTGAAAATTATAGTTATTATATTAATGCGTTTTTAAATGTATATATGTAGTCTTAAACTAACCTTGTTAGTATAATAGTTCAAAACTAAATTTTTCGCTTTCGATAAGGGCCAGCTTCATACTGTATCCCGCACACAGCAGGGTAGGTAGGGTACCTACTGTTCAGACACTCCGTTTAAAGATAGATAGGGACCTCGATAAGTATAAAATAATATATATATATATATAGAGTTTTATCAGTGACTTAACACACAACAACTCTAAAATATGTGACAAATGGAGAATGGGGGGAAGGGTAGGCCATAACACTTATTTTTTCTTTTCGTGTTATATATAAATATAAATATATATATATATATATATATATATATATATATATATATATATATATATNTATATATATATATATTTACACGGAAATAATGATGATTCTAGAAACAAATTCTGCAAGTTACAGTACAGTCCATGAGTTGTGGCTGCTTTTCAAAAATTACTGTCCAAATTATTTTTTAGAATAATTTTATACTTTAGATTATTTTCGCTACTCGTAAATTGTTGTTTAGTGTCCTGATATTTCCCCCGGTGAGCAACTACCGTCGTTTCCTCATCCACCGCTGCGTGGAGCAGCTGTGCCGACCGGAGCTGACCACCTTCTCTATAGGGCTGAGCGACGAGAGACGCACCGTCGTGTGCTATAGAGATAAACTGTTGAGGTGAGAGGTATTGTGCTTTATTTAATTTTGTCTTCTCTTTAATAGAATCATTTTGACATATTTAAGAATTCTTATCGTTAATCCCATCGTGACATGTGTCTATGAATCGAGTGAATGATTATATTTAAAATTATTTATTTACCACAGGGTAACAAAACAAAACATTAAAATCACATTCCTGTTATTATAAATGTTTAATTTCTTAATTTAAACAAAATATCAACCTCTTAATGCCTAAATAATCCATGTTTTTATACTCCACAAAGTTAAATATACGCGATTAATTCGGTTTAAGAGTTTTCATTTATAATGTTTTAGATTCACAAAAATCTAAGTTCTAGATGATTCCTTCTTTTTTTTGTTTTTCAACGCCACGCTGCATCTCATGTGTAGCAAGAGTAAAAACACTCCGGCATTACATGTTGAGTGGCCAAACTCAACGTCGCGCTTTGCATCTACATCAGAGCGAAGAAATGAAACTATTAAATATGTCATTTCCTCGAGTGGGAATTGATCCCATAACATATCGCGCTTACGCTTGTGGCCCAGCATCACGACTGGTTCTTATTTATGCTGTATTTTGTCATACAGTGATGAGGCTTGCGCACGACCAGCTATGGGCTTGACTCAGGAGAGGAACGATGAAGCCGGCGCTGAGAATGGTAAGTGCTTTTTATATATTTATAATAACTAAAGCATTAATAAACTTGTCCAATTTATAAGTGCTTATATTGATATCCGGCTCGAAGGACCAATTTTATGGTACCATGTTATGTTATATCTCGTAGTTAACATTTTAAATATTGAATGTAAATATGTAATAGCGTTTTTATATAGCGTAAAAAGTTAATTTTAGTGGACCATATTATTTGGTCTACGCAGTTTTTTATCACGGATATTTTTTTAGGTGGTTTAGTCACTGAATGTTAGCTGAATGTTAGTTGAGGCATGTCTTGGCGCAAGCTGTTGTGACTAACTTGATGAAATTAAATATTTTGTATTTGCATTTCCTCGCTCTGGTAAGGAGGCAAAAGTGCGGCGCTAAGCTCCACTACTTAACTCGCATTACCTCCGTAATTCAGGCGGCAGAAAGTGGGAAACGGATTCCCAGATTCGCACTGCCTACGATGCTGTGTGTGTGTGTGGTACAAAAAATGTGAGTCAAATGCTGCGCTTTGTTTTATTATATTGAAGAAATAATATTTTTTTAAAAATACCCATATTCTCCTAGAGGGAATCGAACTTACAACCAGCACGTCTATAATCAAAGATTGAAAGATGTTTTTACATTGTGTGGTCGACCGTACAATGTCGTAACTATCTGTAGAATAAGCTACCCAATTTTCTGTTATGTAAATTTTAATTTGTATAACAACTGAGTTTACTTTGTTCTGCGCTAGTCGTAGGTTTTGTTCTGAGACAGTGTAATTTATTATGATCATCATTATTGTAAATTTGGAGTTATTTCTTAAAGAGTAAAATGATTTTGTTTTTTTTTTCTAAAAACATGAACGAATCTATTAGAAACCTAACGCCGCGACTTGTCTAACAATAACAGTGTAACACTTTTATTTTTAAAATAAGGTATACCTCAAAATGACATCCAACCATCAACCATTTCATATATCTACTATTTAAAGTAGGTATATTATAATAATAATCTATAGAATTCTCTGAAGCATTTGTTGCTCAACAGTCAGTTCGTTTTCGAACTAAAGCTGTTGGTAAAGTATTTAGTAATAAATAGCAATGAGGTCAAGTTTTGCTCTTTTGAATATAATAATTTAAGTAATGACTTTCGTAGCGCAACTTGCGACTGTCGCAGCTTGTTTGCGAGGTGGTCACCTGTTCAGTATATTTTACTTTTTTCATTTAACATTATGCAAAGAGGCCATGAAGCCATGGCCAAGAGGTCATGGTGCAGGTGCTCAGCTTCGCCTGTAAACGCGACAGGTTGTGGGTACGATTCCCACTTAAGTCCCACCACTCAAAACGCAATTCCTTTAGAATTCGGCGAAAAATGGAGAACGTGATGTTGATTGGCGGATCTCAACGCCGTGCTCTGTCTTGTTACCAGAGGGAAGAAATGAAAATAATTTATTTTCTCGAGGGGAAATCGAATAAACAACTGTCGCATATATAGTCAGATTTTTAATTTTTTTCTATTTATAAGTTGTGTTGACAACTTATAAATATTAAAAAAATGGTTAATATGGATAGCAGATAAACATATTTCATGGTCTATAAAGACTTGGATGTTATATCATCATAATATTTTTAAGCTTTGGCTTAAAATATTTACTAAAATACAGAATTATGAAACTCACAGTAGTAAAAATATATTGTGTTTTTGTTTGTTTGTGTTGTTGTTTCTTCTTAAAAGATCGAGAGTAACGTAAGATTACGTATTAAAATGTTTCGACTTAACATAAAAACGAAAAACAATAAAGATATTTAATTAATTTAACGCGATATCCTTACGAAGACCAAAATAGAGAGCAGGGTCACCAGGTTTTATTTTGCTTACTCCACAAAATGTAATATAAATAATTGGAATTTAGGTCAAGAAAAAAAACATTTGAAATTGAACTACTGATTTAAAGAACTTTTAGACAATATAGTATATGTACAAATATCGATATTAGGAAGTTACAACACTGCATTAAAATAGAAAACATAAAAGAGCAGCCTGACGCTTTTTCCCGTATAGCAGGTTGGAAAGACACCAGTATTAAGACACTGAGTTCTCCGCTGATGAACATTCGAGCTACATACGCCTTGTTTGGCGGCATTTAACGCCGCACATTATTAAAAAATTAAAAAACACAAAGGCCTTGACTTATCAAACCTATTTATTATATTACAAATGAAATAATAATGAATGCAGCAGGTAACAGTAACGTTTCGTCCTTCTCAATGCCGTTGCAATGATATAATACGCTGTGTTGTAATATCGGTGACCGGCGCGCGCGCAACTAGGCCGCGCCAGTGAAAGTAGCACGACACGCCGGCAGCCACCGGCGCGGCGGTAAACACGGCGTGGGTAGCCTAGCCTTTGTTATGCCTCTTTGTGTTTTATGTTGTTTAATAGTTTTTGATCAGGTTATTTTTTTTGGCCAGGTCATTGGATGCAATTAAATAACGTAGCTAAAGAGTTCCAACAGTTAACCTAATCTTTGCAAAAAATCTATAACATTGTTAAATTTCATAACTCAATCTTCATTTGGTTGCATGAGCTGATTGATGTTGGGAAAAAATATTTTTGTGTTAAATAGTAGAGTTGTTGATGCAAAGCTCGACAGTAATTGGGCGGAAGGTAGGGAACAAGAGTGTCTTAACACTAGGATCCCTCTGAATATCCTGGTATGTACGGGATACAGTGTGAAGGTAAAAAATATAATAATAGAGTTATTGAGGATGGTTATAGATTATATTAAGTCACGTTGATTAGTTTGATTTAACCTTTTGTAACACTTAGAATGTGTAATATGTCGTACAAAATTACACAGGTTTTAGTTATTTCCATTATAAGGCTCGGTCTCCACCAAAGAGATGTGCAGAGAAGTCAAAAGTGGAAGCTTACAAGACAAGCTTTAGTGATCTCCACTGAAGACGACATGTGTGAATAACTCTATTGAAATAATTCTTTTGATTGTTAAAAACAACATCTCTCCGTTCGTCTCGACTCTGCTTTGATGGAGCCCAGGCATAATATGCGGGCAAATCCGCAGGTAACTAAGGTGTGCTACTATTGTTGTATTTTTTCAAGGTCGTCCAATCTTTGTCCAATGTTATGAAGATTGATTTTAATATTATGTTTCCATTATGACATAATGACTACACTATGGAATAGAAAATATTTTTAAATCGAAAATAGTTTTTTTTTAATATATGATAATAATTTAATTTGTATTAATGTTAGTTCAGTGATGTAACTTACAATGTTTAGCTTACATGATGCACCTGTGTACGTTTTTGTATTTATTTAATTAACTCATAATTATTATACTTACCTAAAACCTAATCATTAATTAGCAGTTTAGATTTAGTGAGATAACTCGATTCGGTGCAATAGATATCGGAAAACTCAAGCATAAAACAAAAAAAATAATTAAAAAAGTTAACTCGATTCAATTACAATCGACACCACTGAAAACATAATAACTAAGCATATGGTAAAAACAATATACTAATATCGATATCATAGAAACATCGAGACATCGAGTACTCGACTGGTCAATCAACATCTTCCTTCTATTCGCTTCCTCGTGTCAACCGTCATAGATTTCTATGCACTATGCCATAAGCTTCAGGTTCGTTCTAATTTGTCGTTTTACAGGCTTGTTCGTTGCGTAACGTCACTTGGTACCTTGTATCCATACGAATGATATAAGAGTACCTAATGTTTATACTCGATATGATATATGGGAACTTGTTTTCCGGTTTGTCGTATAAAATGTTAACTTTTACTCACAACTTCGCTCCCGTGGTTGAAAAGAAATTATTAAAAATTGTGTTTGGAGAATTTGGCGGAATGTGGGGAACGGATTGTCTTTACACTAGGTTCCCTCTGCCTACACTGTGAACGGGATAAGCGTGTAACTGTGTTTGGAGTAATACGATACATACTAAGTTCCCGAGGTTACTCTGAATGCAGGTGTTGTGTGGGTTACATTGAAACTATTAATGTGATGTAGACTATAGCCTACAGTCTTCCCCGATAAATGGACTATCCAACAAAGAATTAAGTATACAATTCGAACCATCACTTCCTGAGATCATTGAGTAATGTTAAAGTACTCCGTTTTCCATTTTCCACCCACTCCGAAGCATCTCAAGTTGCCACAATGGTATCCTAAATGCAATATCTATATAGTTAAATCTTGATAATATCAGCCAATCGTGATTACAACTACCTGTCGTAACGTCGTGATTGTACAACGCAACGTGTAGAGCTCTCGAACCTCAACCTGGGAACATTTGTCACTTACGTAGGTAACTAGAGGCCGTCGTGGCGCAGAGGCACAAAAGTGTAAATTTAAGCGTGACGGTTTGGGTTCGATTCACACTCGGGGAATGAATATTTATTAATATTTTTATTTCTTTGCTCTGGTACCAAGGCAAAGCGCGGCGCTGAGTTCTGCTACTCAATTCCTTTAGGGAATTTGGCGGAAAGTGGGGTACGGAGTTCGTACGGGGTTCTAAATACAAGGATCCCTCTGCCTACACTGCTATATGTTCAACAGAGTGTGAAGCTGAAAAAAAATAGATAACTATTGAATTCTCTGCGACTTCATCCAAGCTAAGAGCTTTACATGAAACTGAGCGAATTTAAAGAAAAGCACTGATGGCAGGCCCAGTAAATCGATATAATCGATCCGATTAACGTTTATTGAGGAAGGCTTCAGGCTATATTACATGTTTTATAACTTCACGCGGTTTGCTGAATCGTGCACATAGCAGAGTAGGTAGAGTGAACCTGGGAACCTAGTGTTAAGATACTTCGTTCTCAATAAGACACTTCTCATTGGGAACGCGCCATTTTCCACCGAATTCTAGAGTCATTGCGTTGCATGTTGGAACGTAATTCCCCACTTTGATTCGTTACCAGAGCCAGGAAAATTTTATTTACTCAAGTGAGAATTGAACCCACAACCTAGCGCTTTTACAGTTTACGCTTGTGCCCTTGCGCCACGATTGACCTCAAAGTCAGACTTAATTTTTTAAACTCACATAGGAAGTTTTTAACTTAACATAAATATAATTTAATAAATGTAAACTTTACATTACTTTATACAGGCAATTACTAAGTATAAAAAACATATTTTATGACTTTAGTAGGTACTTAAAAATTGGTCCTTCATTCTGTTTCTTTAGATTGTAGAAATAAAGATATTTTTAATTTATAGTTGCGCATTGTCCTAAAATCTATGTGGGACTGATCGGAAAATGGAACCTTGTTTTGAATGACGGAAGTCAACTTCACTTAATCCACTACAATTCAAAGGAAAAATGGAAATAATTTATGTATTCCTAATTATTTCCCAGAATGGAGAACCTACAACTATCAGGCTTATAGCAAACGACGTCCTACTTCCACACGACGCCTTCAATGGTGTCAATATTTTGAAGTTATTTTTTAAAATTCATTAAAGCACTAGATTTTTATCCCATAGTAAATACTATGATGTAATGCGCAGGCGCAGACGCAAGTTGCAGGGCGGCGCGCGCGCAGGAAAAGATCAGGTGAGTACAAAACATTTCCTATAGCTACACCATTTGTTGACCGACCGCCGCTACGGGCGGACGTGTATACGCATTGTTTTTTAATATTTTTTATTGAGTTTTTGTGGATTTTTGTGTTATCACCATATTGAATTTAGATAACAAGTGCTTGGAACAAGTGATATTTGGATTGTATGTCGGCCTTGATTGATAATATAGAGTGAGTAGGATTTTATTTATTTTTATTATCGATTCCATGTTAAATTATAGGATTATTTTGTACGAAATACAACAATTTGAACACGGATAAAGATTTACGTAAAAGGAAGCAATTTGTGGAGTTTTTTTGAGGTTTTTGATACGTTTTAATTCCGCATTCGAGTTTTTTTAAATCTTCATTGAAAACAATTTTTAGCATATTTTATTGTATAATCATTTACATAGAGAACAAGAAATTTAAGAATATACACAAATTCAGGATTAGTAGACTTCAAAATAAGGATAATCTAAAAAGCTGGGGTTAAGTGATACATCACTTTACACAACACTTATTACTCATATACAGTACATTGACATTGAAAGATAAATATTACATTACGTCAAAGAGCCTAAACGTTGCATCTTTTTGTTAATACCGGGAAACCCCTTTACCCGTTCTAAACCCCGTTTTTTACTAACGTCAAAAGAAGAAGATTAAAAGCATGCATGTAATGGCAATTGATTTTATTTCAGAATGTTGACTGATGACTTAAGATACAAAGCATCTGTACTAAATTTCATAACTCCATGTATGTTTGTCCACAAAATTTCTCGAAACTCAAAAACTCATAGCGTATATTGCAACTTGAGAGTACAATCCTAGATTTATCTAAATCTTTTTAGCAGTTTTTGAAATAGGTAGATAATTGACAGATATTTGAAATCCTTATAAGCCACCAGAAATAAACTTACTACGATGGTAGTAGGTTCAATATCAGATATATTACGCTAACGTCTTGTAATAATTAAATGCTAATTAAAATATTCCATATAAACAGTTCGCAATGTCGATGATGTCATGGATATAAATAGAGTTTGTCAATATTGTTTGTCATTAGGTATTTTAGTCAATATTAGTAATTGCTTTATATATGTATCTATTATTAAAGGCTAATGCCGTACTATCTGTAGATAGGTATGTGCGGGTTCATTGCCCAATTGCTAACATCACGTTTATCTTATCATCGAAATTAAAGTGATATAGTATTCTCTTACAATATAATTTGATATGTTTTGTGTTTATCTTTAAGAATATCATAATTTTGTTAAAATTTGAATCTATTCTCTATCTATATTGTATTCTATTCTCTATCTATCTATATTGTAAGGAAATGAATAGGTATATTACTTCTGTCTTTATTTTAGGTAGAGGCGTCACATTTTGAATGGTGGAACTTATATTATTCGATCAGATCAGAAAAAAAAGTAACCAAGTAGGATTCTATGCAATAGGCATCGTCCCTTCGTCCCCATCATCTATTTGTACTTTAATACTAATCATGTAAAGACATTAAAGAGTCAATGTGATCTATACAAAATCATTTGTTATTGCTTGGACCCATAGTATAAGGCTGATGTTGTCAATTTTGGTAAGTTTATTTGTATATTATAGAGGTCGAACCTTAAGTTCACGTGAAGGTTAGCTTAGACCTAAATGTCTTTAATTTTTATCTTTTCTTTAATTTATTATATATAATAATATATATATAATAAATTAAAGAATATAGGATAAATTAAAGATATATATAGGAATAAGTTCTCGCTGTTTTTTTTGTTTAAAAAAAAAATTAAAATATAATGCTTACAATGACATTACTTAAAGTATTGCCCATCATTAGAGACCACTTTCTCCCATCTCTCTGGTAGCAATTGAATCCCCCATCGGAAAAACGACTCATCTATCGAGGCAATCCAGGAATCAAGCCATTTTTCGGCTTCTTCAAAAGAATGGAAGCGCTGCTCGCTTAAACCGTGCGCCATCGACCGAAACAAGTGGTAATCGGAGGGGGCTTTGTCCGGTGAATACAGCGGGTGGGGTAGAACTTCCCATTGAAGTGTTTCCAGGTAAGTTTTGACTGGCTTTGCCACATGTGGCCGAGCATTATCATGTAATAAAATCACTTTGTCGTGTCTCTGCTCGTATAGTGGCCGCTTTTCTTTCAGAGCGCGACTCAAACGCATCAACTGAAGTCGATAGCGAGCTCCCGTGATAGTTTCATTAGGTTTAAGCAGCTCATAATAAATTACGCCCTGCTGATCCCACCAAATGCAGAGAAGAAGCTTAGAACCATGGATATTTGGTTTTGGCGAC
>JAAIXJ010000491.1:58229-115132 GCA_013403705.1 Heliconius hermathena | reverse complement strand
ACTTAAATTTATATTTCCATTTCTTCGCTCTGGTGTCGAGGTTAAGCGCGGCGTTGAGTTCTGCCACTCAACACGCAATGCCTCCAGAATTCGGCAGAAAGTGGGGAACGGAGTGTCTTAACACTAGGTTCCCTCTGCCTACCCTGCTGTGTGCGGGATACAGCGTGAAGCTGATTTAATTTGATTTAATTTTTTTACTTATTTTTTTAGCCAAATTTTCCAGACATCTCAACGCCGCAAAATCTTGTTATTAGAGCAATTAAATAAAAATAATTTATGTTCCCAAGTGGAAATCGAACTCACAACCGTCGCGTTTGTGTGTTACCTCAAAAAGACGATAGCTAGTAATAGCTAAAGTAGACTAATATAAATACACTAACAGAATTAGTTCTGTCAGATTGTTTGTATCCTACAAAGTGAATGTCAAATGACCTTTCAACTTTAACAAAGTGGTGAATGGAGGTCAAAGATACAATGACATGACTGACCTCGCAACTATTCGTTACAGTGAGTGTCTCGTAATACGTTACAGTAACATCACCGTGACTGACATAACTGACTAAATTTTAATATTAATGTTAAAATTTATTGGCCTTACTGCTGTTATGGTTTAATTGGAGAAGTTTTTCTTGTAGGGCACGTTAGTTTGTTTAAAGTCCATTTGCGTTCAATACGGTGTTTAACTACACCATATAAATTATATGATACGTACATACAAATAGAAATGAGATTTAAAAATTTGAAAATATAAGATTAACGATTATTGCTGAACTCCCTAAAACTTTAGAAAAATGGACCTACTTTTTAAAATTTTTAAGAATTCAACACGCAGAATTCATTCAAAATATTTTTTCTTTTATTTAGAAATAATTAGACAAGTAAATTTTTCCTTGCCTTAATCTCAATGAAAACAATACAGTAGGTATTATACTATTAAATGCGTGTAACTGTAAACTGTAAACGGTTGTGGGTTCAATTGCCATTCGGGGAATTTAATTATTATTTATTAATATTTTCATTTCTTCGCTCTGGTCACAAATCAAAGCGCGACGTAGAATTCCGCCACTCGAACTCGAAAATTGGGTGGAAAGTGGGGAAAGGAGTGCCTTAATATAAGGTCCCTTCTGCCTACACTGCTATATGAGGGATACAATGTGAACCTAAAAAAAAAAAGAAAACAATAATAAATGAAGTGTATGTTTAGATGTGACATGCTTATATACTCTTCGGAATGTAAACAATTCAAAACACAATTGACGCGTCAATAATAAAGACGTCAAAGCAGTGTTCCGATCGTTTACTTCAATTAATTTGTAATAGTCATTATTCTTTGTATTTATTATTATTATGTGTCTGTATCCCGCACGTCAGCAGGCTAGGGAGACGGAATCTAGTCTTAAGACATTTCCGTTTCCCACTTCCTGCGAAATTTTAAGGCAGTGTATGCTTAGTGTTGGAGCTCAACGTCGCGCTTTGCATTGTTATGAGAGCGAGAGAAAGAAAATAATAAATATTAAATTTTCCCGAGTAGGAATCGAACTCACAATCGTCGCGCTTACACTCACGTCCTTGCGCCACTGGATTACGACGGCCTCGATCAGCCTTTATCATTGAGTCCTCAGCTATAACATTCTTAAAGTATAAATTAAATCAATTTCATTAATACTGTTAAAATATTTTTATGTAAGTATTTTATCATGTCAACGTAGTATGCATGAACTTCCTGTTGTTAGTTATTTAGTTAGATTTTTTCTCGTTACGAATATAAAAAATATATTATCCTTTGGCTATAATATAAAAATAAGTTTAAGCGGACCTAGCCGCGTTTGAGACTAGTATTTGTATAAATTAAAACTAAAATTTGTCAACAAGTGTCGTATTCATATGTTTAAAACGGAAGTAAATCTAAACAAGTTTTGTAAGCGAGTTGATGAACTGCAGAATTTTGGGCAGATGGTTTACCCGTCGAACTGGATCAGTAGAGCCGTTGTTTTACTTCCTAATTCGTGAATTTGATTTAAAATAAGATTATTTGTTGATTTTTAGGTTTTTTAGTAATGATTTATTATTTGAGCCATTCGTGGCGTTGGGCAAGCGTGCGATGATAAACGTGACAGGTCGTAGGTTCGATCCCCACCAGAGTGAATGAAATGAAATTAATATTTTTATTTTTTACTCTGGTAACGGGCCAATGCGCTTAAAAAATGTTAAAAATATTTAAAATACTGACAGAGTTCTCTCTAGCCAAATGATAATTCTAAGTAATTATGTTTGGGTAACGAAAATTTGTAAAAACCTCCATACCGAGATGCTAACAATATAAATATTAAACAATATAAACCAGCGTATAAGAATTTTGACGTAGCTTGGTAAGAATGTATGGTTTAGTGATCACAGCGCTAGGACGGTTTCCAAGAGATGCGGGTGCCAATCCCGATACGTTATTGTTTTTCACGTTTCCTAAAAAAAGTATTACTCTATTTCTATTAGTATTTTTCTATCAGCAATTGTAAAATCATGTATTTGAATGTTTTGTTTTATAGAAATTTTCATTTATATTTTGATTCCTGCATCATTTTACATATTCTGGTAAATGACATGATTTAACAATCAACTAAAACAAGTTTTCCTATTAAAACATGTTTTATGCTAAAACATTTTTCCACTAGTATTCTAGAACACAAATTATTTAGGATAAATGTTTCTCAGTATAAATTTATTCCTAAGAAATAAATTAGAAATACACAGCATTCACTTCTCTAGCTTTTAGTTATAACCAGATCACAATAGATCATACATATATATTAAGTACAATTTTTTCCGTCGTGGCCCAGTTGAACAGCGTGTGATTGATAGCGTAAAAATTCGATTCCCGTTTGGGGGGAGTTGAATAATTTTCGTTCCCTTACTCTGGTATACTAAATGTCACCAGATAACTTGTAAAATATAATACTCAACACGTAACTTGTCTCCATAATAAGAGTATAAGTGGAAAAAAGAATATTTTAACACTTAGCTATGTGAAAACAAAGGGGGACTACACAAAAAATCATTTTTTATTGCTTTACATTGCTTAAATTTAATAGGATTTTAGTGTCTCTACATCTAAAAGTTCAAAAGCAAACATTAAAATGTTCGAATCGTCGAAAGTGTGCCAAGTGAGAGGGTATTATGAGTTTTGGCGACCTTGCCCCCCTTACTGTTACGACTTACGTGCGCTCCGACAGTCCCCCGACGGCGCTATCGCAATCGTGAGATAATCGATGTTTGGTCACATTCGGACATTGCTACAGTAAGCTTGTTTTGAAATCGATGGTTTTTTTAATCGATTATTTCATTGGTTCATTTAATTATTGTTAAATTTTATGATTATGTGTTCAATATTATAATTCAAGCAAGTTTTTACATTAAGCCTGTAGACTGTAAGCGAGACAGATTGTGGGTTCAATTCCCACTGTAGGAAGATAAATATTTAATTTTTTCTCTTTGATAACGAGGTAAAGCGAGGCGTTAAGCTCCGTCACTCAACAACCATTGCCTCTAGAATTCAGAAGTGAGGATGTGTCTTAATGAGAACCGAGTGTTATACTAGGGTTTTCGAGTTCCCTCTGTGTACCCTGCTATGTGCGGAATGCAGCGTGAACTAAAAATATTTTACTTCCGGCTTTTAATTTTGTATATTCTGTTGTTCTATTGTATTGTTAATAATAGCTTCATTTATTTATTATCGTATTAAATAATATAATTACTTAATTATTACATTGTATAGTTTACATTCAACTATTTGAGAGTGGCCCGACTAGTTTTATGTAAGAATTGCTTGTTTTTCTCGAAATGGTTAAAGAAATTATAGCACGAAGCCGTCTGTCATTCAGTATGCAATGTTTACGAATATACAAAAAAAGAATAGGAATTAGAGTGACGCAGGTTCATCAAACATCTTTTTAGAGATTATTTCTTAAAGAAAAAATTACCTAGTAACAATTTTATATTATAAGTAATCTTTTTTCTTTTTTCGTCTTGTTTTTTTTTGCTTAAATTATTATTTATATTTAATTTTATATTTTTATTTCTTCGCTCTGGTGTCAAGCCTAATGGTGTAGAGTTCTGCCACTCAACACGCAATGCCTCCACAATTCGGCGGAAATTGGGGAACGGAGTGTCTTAACACTATATTCCCTCTGTCTGTACCCTGCTGTTTGCAGCATACGGCGTGCATATACATATTTTTTAAAAATGTTTGTAGGTTACATTATGTTATCAAGTATTAATAACTTTTAATTAATATCGTAATAAATTTTATGACATTAATAACTTTAAATATCTTGTATGAAACTTTATATTTAAGTACATTTAGTAGTAAGCATGCTCGAACTGATTTATTACGGTTAAAGAGATGATTACCGTATGAAGGAAAGAGGAAATGGTTGAGACAGTCATTACGGGAACGCGACTATTCATATAATGTGGTGATTGATATTTGTATAAAATATGATCCTTTGTTCATATTTTATAAGAATCTTTAATAAAAGCCGTCGTGGTGCAGTGGTGTAGAGGCTGACTGTAAACGCCATATTTGCAGATTCGATTCTCACTCGAAATAGCGTGAAGCTGCTTTATAAAATCTACAGATAACGTGTCATAATACACATATTTATAAAACCAGAACATAAAAGTTAAAGATCGAGTGTATTCAACTTTATTTACATAATCTTGTCTTTAACTCGTTGCCCAAACATCTCGTTATCCATTGTACTGCAATAATAACAAAATTCGCTCGACGCTAGACGATAAAACGATGTTCTGCTTACGCAAGACAGTTAAGTAAGCGTCGGCTCGAAGCCATTCGTTTATTGAATGTTTTTGTATCTCTGTTGCAGATCCGGGTCCACTAAACCTCGGCGGCCTGACCGCGCCGTTTACGTACCGCGAGCTCTACGGTCGAACGAGAACGCGGAAGAAACCAAAACGATAGACAATAAAAAGACCAATTCTGACACGAAATGCCCCAAGTCCCCAGCATCCAAAGATAAGTCAGCTCACGGCACCCCCAAGCGCTCTCTAGACAAGCACTTCTGCAACGTGTACACGCCGCCGCACCTGCGCGGCCGAGCGCCGCCCGGCGACGACAAGCCTGTGCCTTCCGTGCCAAATAGTGATAGTGCAATATCTTATAGTGATAGTAGTTTTAACGACGTAGAAGTAACTGAGAATTTTTATATAGGAGATTATTTTGCCAACGGTCAACTAGGGTTCTACAGCCCCGCGTACTACGACGAATGCTGGAGGAATGAATCTGGCGACATGAACATGGCGCAAGAAACTCAAAGCAATATTATTGATAATGATTATTTATATAATAAGGACGAGGATGTCGAACAGAACGAGCTGAAGCGAGCCTCCCAAGAGATTAATAGGAGTAGTAAGAGAATTATAAAACAGAGTTTCGACTCTGATGTATTAGTCATATCCGATCCGATTGAAGAAGAAAGGAGCCCTAGTCCTAAGAAAATAAGCCAAAATGAAGTAACAGTTGAGGAAAAGGAGCCGCAAGTCAAAAAGACGAAACCCAAATTAGAGGCAAAGGTTTCGTTGAAACGAGAAGAGAATGATTGGGATGCTGTGTTCGATGAAAGTGGAGAATGTTTGGACCCGTCTCTTTTAGAGGAGTTAACTTCGACGGTAGGCAAAGTGCACATAAGTAAAACGAAAAACAATTACGATCAATATCAAACTCGGGGTCAGGCCTTGTTCAATGGACCTTACGACGAAACTTTCGGTCATGTGGTGGAAGTGTACGATTTCCCCAGTGAGTTTAAGACGAACGATCTTTTGTCGTTGTTCAGTGAATACAAAGACACCGGTTTCGAGATCAAGTGGGTGGACGACACGCACGCACTCATCGTGTTCAGTAGCGCTAAAATTGGTAAGTGATTTTTTTTATTTCAGTTTTTTAGTTTATATAGACATTTTTTATAGAGAGATTTATTTCGTTTATAGATTTTCCTTTTATTTTTTACGTTTTCTAGGAATAACAGTGATAATATCATATATTTTTTTCTAATCATATCATAAAATGATTAAATGGGTTCCTATTACTACTAAGGTAATCTTGTCGTTTTTTGAAAAAAATCGAAAGTATTTATTCACAAATTTGTCTTTGATCTAAATATCAAAATCAATATTCTTTTAAATATGTTATTAAGCTTACTATACAAGCAAAAAGTGGCATCTAATCCAAAACAAAACGAAACAATTTAACAATTTTCGGACAACTTTTTAATTTATGTATGCTAAATTCATATTTGCTAACAAATCATCTTAGCGTACCTTATCGGTTATCAGTATCGTAATACTTATTAAAAAACTACTAGTCGCGAACAAATATCTCCTGTATGGTGAACCAACTTGATATGTCAATGTCAGATAGTAAAATCTTTGGTTTGGGCGTTTATTTTTCAGTTGCGTCTTAGGAACTTGCTTCCTGAGATGTTGAACTTTTATTCTTATTATATTTCAAGAGCTTATATTCTTATTATATTTAAAGTTAATTTCACATTTCGCTATATTCTTTATACGTACACTATATACATATTTACTTCTACGTACTTTATATATGTATAAACCAATATGTGTAGTACAGTTGTAACAAATTATAACGTAAATACGACGCAGTAGAGTCCTTAATTGTGTCTTGTTCACAATATTTTGATTATCTTTCCATAGAAGGAAATGAAAAAAAATGAAAATTTTCATTTTCCCGAATGGAGATCGAACCAACAACTTTCACGTTTACAATTGAATGCTATCTCGCTACACCACCACCACCACCAAGACAAAATAAATCATAATATACTAAAATATTGTGCAATTCCTTTATGGAGGCCAATCGTGACGCAGGCGCACAAAGTGTGACTGTAAAAGCGACTGGTTGTGAGTTCGATCCGCACTCGAGGAAATGGAATATTTATTTAAATTTATATTTTCATTAATGCGCTCTAGTGTCGAGGTAAAGCGCGGTGTTCAGTTCCACAACTCAACACGCTAATACTTTGAGAATTCGTCGGAAAGTGTCTTAACGTTCCCTCTGCCTACCCTGCTGTGTGCGGGTTACAGCGTGAAGCTAATTTAAGTTTAATTACTTTATCTTTTAATGCAGCTGCTATGTATCTAGTACGTTCATACTATACATATTTAAGCTTTGATACATATTATATAGTTCTATAAAAAACTGGTATCATGCTTTTATATCCTTATACGAATAAACCGATACCGTTTACTTCCTAGAATCTCTCAGTAATGTTCCTACGTTTATATAAAATCGACTACCTCACACTGTGAAACTGACGTATGTATTTTTTATGTGACGTCATGACGTATTGATGTTTGATCAATACCATCTATTTATTCTGTATCCAAGTTCTTCTTTTATTCATCTGTACTTCTATCTATTTATATTACAAAGCTAAAAACTTGTTTGGTTAGGTAGGATGTGCTAATCTCAGGAACTCGTCTTGTATTTTTGTGTTGGATAGTCCATTAATTGAGACAGACTATAATGCATTACATCACGCTGCGACTAATAGGAGCTAAGCAATAATGAAAAATGTTACAAAAATGTGAGATACTTGTTGTATCCATTTTTAAGCATGGAGGCAAAGCCACGGCTAAATTACCATTTATTTGCATAGTACCGTATAAATTATTTAGATATTGCCAACTTGTCTCAAAACAAATTTTCGATTGTCTTTATACGACAAGAACGTATAGTGATTAGTCACTAAGTGCTTTCTGTAACATAAAAAAGTTGCTTTTTCATATGAAATGTATAAAAAATGTATATTATAAAACTATTATTAAACATAATAACTATCAGGAAATATAGTCTTTTTTATGTAATTTATATAGGTACATACATCTTTTGCATCATTGGGAGATATGCAGCTAAAGCGTAGAAATAGAAGACTCTATTCTCTATTTACCACTCATTTAAGGACATTACAAAAAAGTGAATTTACAATCGATTAAGATATGATATGTAATTAAGGAGTGTATAATATGCAATGTGAGACCGTCGTAGAACAGGAGTATAACAGTGCGATATAAATGCGACGGTTGTACGTTCGATTCCTAGATGGGAGAATGAAATATTTAGTATTTACATTTCAACACACAATGCTTTGAGAATTCGACGAAAACTGCGGACCGGAAGCGTCTTAACGGGAACGGGGTATCTTAACACCACGTTCCGAACTTCCCTCTGCCTACCCAGCTATGTAGACAGTATACAGCGTGAAGCTAAAAAAATATAATTAATTATTTGCTTGAATGAGGTATAACGACCACTTTACGTTCAACAACACTCGATTGCTCAATATAGTACGCATCGCATCGCGGCGATTGCGTGAGGGCAATTAAATCAACACCCTGTATAACATAATGTCTGTAATCTGATGAATGATAATGTAATACTGATGTAGTTAGTAGTTAAAAGTAGTTAACTTGTCTATTTTATATATCGATAGTGGTTTTGTTTAATTTAATATTGCTATGATAGAGACCTTATTGTAAAATTATTTATGAAAAAAAAGACAAAAAGACACAAAAGCCGAGTTACTTAATATTAGGCTATCAGGTTCCATCTGCCTACCCTGCTATGTGCAGGAGGATACAGTGTCAAGGTAAAGAAAGATAAAAATTCCTTAGAGATGATAACCTACGTCATAGTTTAGTAGATAGACATTTCCATAAACAGTATTTTTTTAATAACAGGGTATCGACGGCATTTTCTTTATAAAATGGATGTTTCTTATGCGAATGTTCACACGCGATACCACTGTCACCTATTGTCTTTATTACTAGCTTTTACATGCGGCTTTGCCCGCGATAAATTGGAAATAACTAAGATTTTTGTGTGACATATAATGACTCATTTTGAGTAACTCTGGCTGCAAGCACAGCGACCCACATTGAGCTTTCATGATAGATTGACTATCAAACCAACAATTTTTTTTCAATTGAAACCAATAGTTTCTGAGATTAGCACGTTCAACTAAAAAAACACTTTACCATTAAAATAAAAGTATAAATAACAGCATGCTTTATCTAGTTTGGCGGCATTGAGTTCAGCCACTCAATCAGGACTTACCAAGGTGACGGAATGAAAATATTAAATATTTCATTTCCTCGAGTGGGAACCGAACCCACAACCTGAACCGTTAACATTTACACGCTAGTGTCCCTGCGCCATGATTGGTGTCAACTAATTTTAATTTAATTTTTTCACTTTGACAAAATGCGGGAAAAATTAAAAAAAATGCATCTAGCATCTCTGTCTATCTAGATATGCTATGATCTAAGTCGTCGTGACCGCCACAGGCCACTGCACGCCGCCTGCAACGGTAGGTATTGCAGCTATTCTAATGTCAAAGTTACCTAACCGCGTGTCACAACAATTGCGCAAAGGGGAAATGAGGTAACTCATTTATTTATTAGCTTATTTGCGTTGTTTTATTGCTATTCCTCATTTGAAATTATTCTTTTTTTTTTTTAAAAAAACTCGCATCATTCAGTTCCGACACGCTACTCGCAATGTCCCAAAGGGTCTTTAATGGTCGTAAAATGTTAAAACTTTAAAACTTAAAACCTTAAAACTCTCTGCTACTTTTACCACACACCTTTTTGGTCAAAATTCTTTGAATACAAGAAATATTTTCTAAACACAATGATAATTTTAATACTTATCATTTTGCGGACTCAAAGAGATTAGTGATAAAACACTCGATGTTCAATTTGGTCCATTATGAGACGTAAGAATCATAAATAGTGGATACAGGTATAATTTATAGTTTTATATCAATCACTGCTTTTTATCGGTGATAAAATCGGGATTTGTCAAATGCAATGACATCGACTTGATGTTTTCACGTGTATGTCCATTTGTCCAGTATATCAACCGAAAGTTATCTTACTTATTATTTTCTTGTATCTTTTCTTTCTTCTCATTTTTACTTTCAGCTTTATGACTACTTTCGTAATTCGGTGGCTATGTATAGGAACTTGAATAAGTACTCGTTGTTGTTATTTTTTTTGTTTAAAAAAAAATAATTTAAAATATAATGCTTACAATGACATTACTCAAAGTATTGTCCATCATTAGAGACCACTTTCTCTCATCTCTCTGATAGCAATTGAATCGGAAAAACGACTCATCTTTCGAGGCAATCCAGGAATCAAGCCATTTTTCGGCTTCTTCAAAAGAATGAAAGCGCTGCTCGCTTAAACCGTGCACCATCGACCGAAACAAGTGGTAATCGGAGGGGGCTATGTCCGGTGAATACGGCGGGTGGGGTAGAACTTTCCATTGAAGTGTTTCCAGGTAAGTTTTGACTGGTTTTGCCACATGTGGCCGAGCATTATCATGTAATAAAATCACTGCCGTGTCTCTGCTCGTATAGTGGCCGCTTTTCTTTAAGAGCGTGACTCAAACGCATCATCTGAAGTCGATAGCGAGCTCCCGTGATAGTTTCGTTAGGTTTAAGCAGCTCATAATAAATTACGCCCTGCTGATCCCACCAAATGCAGAGAAGAAGCTTAGANTCATTTAGATTTTATCCGTGCACAGTAAGCAAAGGTGTTGGCATTCAGAGAACGCGTGGGCTGGCTAGTTTAGATGTGGTGCAAGTTGAGAACTTGATGTTTATTGTATCACGCTGTATCCCGCACACAGCGGGGTAGGCAGAGGGAACCTGGGGCCTAGTGTTGTGATACTTCGTTCTCGACTATCCACCGAATTCTGGTGGCGTTGCATTTTTTGCCTCGTCACCAGAGTGAAGATATGAAAATATGAAGTATTTCATTCCTCCGAGCGAGAATCGAACCCACAACCGTCGCGTTAACAGATGCACCCTTGTGCCGTTAAGTTTCGGCACTCAACGCGCAATGCCTCCACAATACGGCGAACACTGGAGAGTGGAGGGCCCTGTTCCAAGAGCTGTGAATTCAAACTCGCTACGTTAAAATTGTTATATGTTCTAAAAAGTATAACATATTTTTTCGTTTTTACGGCATAATACTTTAAAAATATTTAAAGACCACGTGATGCCTCCAGTATTCGACGGAAAATGGGTAAAAGACTGCGTAACACTAGGTTCCCTCTGCCCACCTTGCTGTGTGTGGAATATAGAGTAACGCAAAAAAATATATTTAAAGATAAACTAAAGTAATTATGGTTTGTTATTTAATAAATTATTAAGATTATTCAATATTTTTTTTAACATTTTTAAAATGTTATTCCACACTTAGGAAAGAAAAATACTTATTTAAAAAACGTATAAAAATTTGAACGTAGCGAGACTCAAACCCAACCATACGTTCTCGCCTGGTTGGTTTCCAGGACGCGCGGGTTCGAGTCCCGCTACCTTAAAATTTTTAATAGTTTTATAAATAAGTATTATTCAATCTTTTGTCTCTCACATCTTGCACCAGTAGCTATAGTACTTGGCCAATTATGCGGATCGCATTGGCGGTAAGGACGCCGGGTGCGCTACTATGAAATGTTAGAAATTTGTCTTTATTAAAGTAAACATTTGATGGCGGTCGTGGCGCAGCGGTACAAAGTGTGACTGTAAAACCGATTGGTTGTGGGTTCGATCCCCACTCAAGGAGATGAAATATTTACTTAAATTTATATTTCCATTTCTTCGCTCTGATGTCGAGGCAAAGCGCGGCGTTGAATTCTGCCACTTAACCCGTTTCCTCTGCCTACCCTGCTGTGTGCGGGATACAGCGTGAAGCTGATAATGATAATAAAGTAAATATTATAGTTATTTGTATGAGTTAAGAACAATGAACATGAAATAAATAAATTGCAAATTGCTTGTATTTTGAGGCCCAATGCAGCTGTAAACGCTACGGTAGCGGGTTCGATGCCCCTTCGAGACAGTTAAATATTTAATAGTTTCATTTTCCTTGCTCTAGTATTATAATAAGGCCAACTGTGGCGCAATGTCTACAGAATTTGGTGGATAGTGGGGAACGGTGTGTCGTAACTTACTGAGTTCACAGGTTCCCTCTGCTTACTCTGTCTTGTGCGGGATATAGCTTATAAAACTAAATGACGCACTGTGTAAAAATGACAAAAAAAATATATAGCGTGATAACTCATACTAAATAGAAAAATAAAATACTCAGTAAAAATGTAAATTGCACTTTGACATGAAAAGTTTCCTACTATTTTATTAATTAAATCAAATCAGCTTCACGCTGTATCCCGCACACAGCAGGGTAGGCAGAGGGAACCTAGTGTTAAGACACTCCGTTCCCCACTTTCTGCCGAATTCTGGAGGCATTGCGTGTTAAGTGGCAGAATTCAACGCCGCGCTTAACTTCGACACCAGAGCGAAAAAATGGAAATGTAAATTTAAGTAAATATTTCATCTCCTCGAGTGGGGATCGAACACACAACCAGTCGGTTTTACAGTCACACCTCGTACTGCTGCGCCACGACTGGCCTCAATGTGGCCTTGTAACCTACAGTAATCCTTTATATACCTTATTAAGTTAGTTGTCGTAGAAACTTAACACTAGATTCCCTCTGTCTTCTATCCTGCTGTGTGCGGGATTCAACGTGAAGTTGATTTTTTTTAGAGTTAGTTGTTACAGGAACGGTAATAAAACTAGGAACCTAATGTTAATACACTTCCGTTCCCCATTTTTCACCGAATTCTGGAGGCATTGCATGTTGAGTGGCGTAACTCAACGCCCCTTGCCTAGTTACCATAGCGAGGAAATGAAAATATTTCATTCCCCCGAGTGGGAATTGAACCCACAATCTGTCGCTTTCACAGTCGCACGCATGTACTGGCCTCGCCTAGTGTAATATATTTAAAAGGATAAAAGTGTCGTAAACTTTTGCAAAGGCTCGTTGAATATTAGATCAACGTCTTGACCTACTTGTGCGGAGAATACGAAATCTTTTCAAAGACCACTAATGTGATTTGACTGCAAGAGTTTCCTAAGTGAGCGACGCTATTATAAAACAGTGTAAGATTAAATCTATTACTTTGAGAAACAGTTGTTTTCGAGTGTTTTAAGAGTTTAAAAAGTAGCGATGTTGATGATAGTGGATTCTACCGCCAATATCAAGGAAATTAATTATTTGTATGAACTCTTTTAAAGATATATGAAATATTTGTCCCGCTCTTGTAAGATAAAGCACGATATCACTACTCAACAACAACAGTCGAGATACAGAGAATAGCTTTTGCCTACCCTGTTGTAGGTAGATGTGCAGATACCGCAGAGTACGCAGAGAAAACCTAATTTAAAAACATTAATTTCGTAACATTTTCGAGACATTGCGTGTTGAGTGGCAGAACTCAATGCCCAGTTTTATCTTAAGATATCCCGTGTAATACAGCGTGAAGCTAAAAAATATCTTAAAATATGAAGATTTAACAATGATAGAAACGTGGCTAGTTCGCGTTCCACAGCGCACATCAGCCCATTCGACCATGTGTGAATATGCGTGTCACTGTGTTTCTGAAGAGAAATGCTATAGACTATAGAGCATTCCTAAAATTTTAGAAGGAATATTGGTATTTCACAAAATAATTATGTGAAATCATCATAGCGCAGTGAAACAGCGTTTAGCGGGAGAAGGATGGTTGTCGGTTAGACTCCCATTGGGGGAATGATTCTATTTAAATTATATTATTTTTTTGTTTAGATGAGACAAGGAGGGCTCGATATACGAGAGCTCGTATATAAAAGAGTGTAGCAATGTGTCGAGGCCCTCGTGGCACAGCTAGGTTCGATTCCTACTAAGGGGAATGAATTATTTTCATTTTCTCTCTCTAGTCTCTCAACACAAAGCTGTTGAGTCCCCCTGTTGAGTCCTGCAATTGGACGAATAGTGAGGAAACGGCGTGTATTAACGCCTAAGTTCCCCTGCCTACAAAGTCACATAGGGTTTCAAATGGAGGCCGGTCGTGAAGCAGGGGCACAAGACAGCGACTATACCCGACAGGTTATGAGGAGGGAGGGAAAATGAAATATTTGATATATAATTTTCCTCGCTCTGGTAACGAGGCGAAGCGCGACGTTGAGTTCCGCCACTCAACACACGATGTCTAACAATTCGGCAGAAAGTGGGGTATCTTAATGGAAATGGGAGTGTCTTAAGATGAGATTGCCAGGTTCCCGCTGCCTATCATATGTGCGGGATACACCGTAAAGCTTAAAAAAAATGTCATCACACTGAGTTCTCTCTACCTACCCGGCTATACGCGGCAGATGCGTGAAGGTAAAAATTAAGTTATATAAGGCAAACACGAAAGTACAATGGAAGTACGTCACGACAAAAAGGCAGTAAGCACTTCCTCCATCCACTCCCATGGAGGCAATTCACCGAGAGAACAATTACTAAGACAAGTGTTAGACAATAAAATTACTGTACACATTCACATAAAAGATAAATATAAGAACTTTTTGTGAATGGATAATTCTAGAACTGTTCATTTTGAGCTGTTGTAATGGTGGTTCAAATGGGGACCACTGTGGCAATAGCCTCAAATAAAAAGACAAAAGAAGCTGAAATTTCAAACAATGTTTATATTTTTAAATTGTTATTGTTACTGAGGCCAGTCTTAGCGCAATAGGCGTGCTACTAAAATTCGTAAACGCTACAGGTTCTGAATTCGATTTCCACTTGAGGAAATGACATATTTAATCAATTTCCTCTCTCTAAGTAGTAAGCGCGGCGTTAAGTTCCGTCACTCTATTTGGTGTCTTAACTCTAGATTTTCAAGTTGCCCAGGAAGCTAAATAAACTTATTTTACAATTTTGATAAAAAAAATATTCAGAAAACGTATGTAAAAATTTAAGTTGCGGGACTTGAAAGCGGATTTTTTTTAAATCGCCCTAAGGAGATCCTAATAACATAAATAAGTAAATATTAACGTATAAGAATTTCGACGTACCTTGATAAGAACTTATTAGGTAGAAGCGCTTGGACTTTTTCCAAGAGGAGCGGGTTTGAGTCCCGCTACTTATAGCTACGTTATACAGAAAAAATAAATAACTTTCATAATTATTATCAATGCATATATACATTTATTTCTGCATATAGCAGAGTAAGCAGATGTAGGAAAGGGAAGAAGTGTTAAGACACTCCTTTTACCTTCACTTTCCGCTGAATCCTACCATAAATCATTCCCCCGAATGGGAATCGAACCCTCAACCAACGTGCTTACAGTCACACGTCCGTGCCACCGAGACGGCCTCATACTTACATGTCATCGGTTTAGGAGCTATCTCGCTCCGACCCACGCAACCTACTTTCTGGTTTGAGGAAGCTGAGCATTAGGTAACGTGATGTAACGTTTATTGGAGTGGAAATTACATGGTTTACTAAGTAGCCAGTACTGGATTGAATCAATCATTTGTTTACTGCAGGGCTTCTACAATTTAAAATAAAATCAGCTTCACGCTGTGTCCCGCACACAGCAGCAGGCTAGGCAGAGGGCACCTAGTATTAAGACACTCGGTTCCCCACTTTCCGCCAATTTCTGGGGGCATTGCGTGCTGAGTGGCGGAACTCAACGCCGCTCTTTGCTTCGACACTAGAGCGAAGAAATGAAAATATAAATACAAAAAAATATTTCACTTCCTCGAGTGTGGAACAACCAGTTGATTTTACAGTCACACTTTGTGCATCTGCGCCACGACCGGCCTCTTATACAATTTAAACTAGCTAATTTGCATTTTTAAAGTTTTCAATTAATTTATTTTAAAACCCACTTTCCGTCATTTTTCTCCATTTCGTTCTCCACTTCAATATTGTGTTTTTCTATCCCAGATGACAAAGGCATTTCTAAATTAATTAAACTATTAGAGTTTTGGTGAAAAACAAGTTATGTAAAACTACACGGTTTATTTTACATCTGTATTTCAGGTCTTCTACATTTTTTGGTACCTATATCAATAGTTAGGTATGTATGTCTGTAAAAGAGTTTAACGATCATATGACTTGACATTTTTGTTTAGCGGTTGCGTCCCGCCCTTGCAAATAGTTAAAACATTAAAATTTTGCTAATAATTTTGTTATGGATTGGGTTAAAGAAACGATTTTTTTTTAAAACTTACCATATAATAGATATAGGGTAGCCACAAACAACGTAGTGTCTTACACTACGTTTCCTAATTCCCGTCCAATTTTCGCAACTTTGCGTGTTGAGTAGCGAGACTAAAGGCCGCGTTTTTTTTAGCCGATTCATGAAATAGAAACACTTTATCGAACCCACAACCGTCTCACACTCGGACGCTGTAATTAAGTTTTTGGATTAATTTGATTGCTGTTGTTGACGTCGTCGACATGGTATTTTATTAGTAGTTTAATCGGTAATGTTTATTTTTGAAAATATAGGATATTTTAAATAAAGCTTTACTTATAAATATTATTCGAAATTATAGTAAAACTCCTTCCTGTAGGTGCTCTGATAGATTAAAAAGAGATTATATGATGACTATAGAAGTAAAATGCTTTTGTAGTTTTTATACAGGTTCATATCTAGCTTCTTTTTATGAGAATGTCGATGATGGTAATTAATTTATTTACTACTCTGGTTATAGCACCAGGCTATTTATTAGATACAAGGCCAACGTCCTATATTTTTTTATATAAAATTAGCATATTTTGTTGTAATTCTTGAATTTCACACATAAATTGGCAAAGGTATCATACATTTTGTTGTTCTGTATAATCTCTGAAATATTTAATAACATTATAAGTATAAATATGTACATAAATGTAAAAATATCGGCGATAAGTAATAAGATGTCAAAAAACTCGGTTAGGCATCATTCAGCCTTAGGTTTAAAGTAAATATTTAAAATTAAAAAAAAATTAAAAATGGAAAAAGGGGTACGGAGTTCGTCATACGGACCATAAGTCGATAAAAAAATATATAATTTTAAGTTGGATTTGAACTAATAACCACGAGAACTGCACTGCGTTAACTTTAATGTTTATTTTTTTTTTCCTAAAAAAAACTTCCTCTACGTAACTCATTAAAATGAAATAATATATTAGATAAGTACAATAATTGTAGTCGGTTACGATGTGCTTAACATAATATATGTATACAGGCGTTTACCTTAATATATTTATATTTGAGAAGTGATTAGCATTCATTTGAAGTCATGAAAAATATTTTTATTTACGGCCGTTTTAGCACCCAGAGACATTAATTAACTTGTAATTGTCAATAAAACGATGCTTGAGCACCGAAACGGTGTAAGTGGTTGTTTTTATGGCACGAATCTGATAAGACATCATTAAAATCGAAAACAAAGTGATATATTTATATGATATAAAACAAAATCGCTTCCCACCATGTACGCTTAAATGCGGTTATTACAAATAAATAATATACAGAGTTATATAGAGGATTCTTTTTAAATGGATATTATTTGAGAGTAATTATAAAAGATTTGAGCCAGTCGTGTCGCTGCGGCACAAAGTGTGACTGTAAAACCGTCTGGTTGTGGGTTCGATCCCCACTCGAGGAGATGAAATATTTACTTAAAAATTTATATTTCCATTTCTTCGCTCTGGTGTCGAGCTAAAGCGTGCCGTTGAGTTCTGCCACTCAGCACGCAATGCCTCCAGAATCCGGCAAAAAGTGGGGAACGGAATGTCTTAATACTAGATACCCTCTGCCTACCCTGCTGTGTGCGGGAAGCTGCGTGAAGTCTACAGCGTGAAGCTGATTTATTTTATAAAAGATTTGTAATATGATGTTATAAAACACCATATTGTTCTGCATTTTTGGCGTGTGGCAAAATGGGTAGTTAATTAGCCATATATGTATAGTATATGCAGATAAAAGGCTTTTATGATATAGAATAAAAAAAATTATATATTTTAAGGGAAGAATATTGTTGAATTCTGAAGTAACATGTAATGTATTACGTACCGTGTCTTTTTCTTCTACCTGGTATTAGTCTCGGCTCTTTTATGAATTTTAGGAGATAAATGTGGAAGTCAAATTGATCTAATATAATTTGTTTTGATTATCCTTTTTTTATAAAATTCTATATCGCATGCAATTAACAACAAAGAAATACTGAATATAAGGAACTTTCAAAGTGATGTATAAATCAACGTGATTTACAATGTACAGCAATACATTAAATACAGTTATTCAATTCACAACAAATAATTAAATTTCGTATTATAATTACAACGTAATATAAAAAAAAATCAAATCAGCTTCACGCTGTATTCCGCACACAGCAGGGTAGGCAGGGGGAACCTAGTGTTAAGACACTCCGTTCCCCACTTTCCGCTGAATTCTGGAGGCATTGCGTGCTGAGTGGCGGAACTTAACGCCGCGCTTTGTCTGGACATCAGAACTAAGAAATGAAAATATAAATAAATATTTCACTTCCTCGAGTGGGGATCGAAACCACAACCAGTCGATTTTACAGTCACACTTTGTGCCTCTGCGACGACTGGCCTCTATTACAACATAATATGATTTACTTAAAACCGTGAAGATCATTGATATAACACAATAACAATGTCTTTTAGAAAATCCAAGAGACGCGGGTTCGAGTACCGCTACGTTAAAATTTATGTACGTTTTCTAAATAAATATTTCTTTTTCCTAAGTGTGGAATAACAAATACTAAAAAATAAAAAATAAATGTTAAACATTACAAAAGTAATTCAACAATGTGACAGTGGTGCATGCAGGCGCTGCAAGGCGGGCCGCGGGCTGCAGCGCGGTGCGCCGCAGCGGTCGGTTCAACGACCGTCGTGACGCAACGCCGCGCAAGTAGGCCGGTGGTGGTCGCGCCACACGACGGCTCTTGTAGCGATTTTGTTTCCGTATATTTTGGGTGTTTTATCTTTGAAAGTACTAAATCCAGAGAGTGTTCATTCTCAATGTGGTAAATTTGTGCTAGAAAGAAAAACTGGAATATATGTATATACGGCATTGACACAAAATTGTGATTGTTTAAGCACAAGGTAAAAATTATGTTCATTTTACATTTTTCATTGATAACATCGATGGAATCGATGATGATGCTTTTGTAACTGATAGCCCAAACACCTTTTATCGTTATAATCGTGAATAACTCAAAATCTTTTTTAGAGATTCAGAGGTACAGTGTTAAAAATTTTATTTTATGCCATCAGAATGTTATTTAGATAACTGGAAACTCGACAACATTGCGTTGTCATAATTCGAAGCTCTTCTGAAGAAAAGCCTAGAGCGCGACCTATCTTCTTCTCCACTATAACTGCGAGCTAGTTATAATAAAAGGAAGAAACTGCGGCTGCAACAGTCTTATTGAACTCTCCGGGACGTTTGTGTGTGATCACTCTGATCGTACTTGTTACGCTTATTTATATTAAGATTGTATTGGAATGGTGATTCGTGATGTTGATTGATTTGTGAGATCAATATAAGTCGTTGGAACGAATGCACTACCGCAAGGTGTCTCGAACCGTAGGCGGATACTACTACCTACACCAGAATTCCAGGACATAAACACTGTATTCCGCATTTATCGTGGTAAGCAGAAGGATTCTAATATTGAGGTGTTCTGTTTCCCAATTTCGGCTCAATTTTCGATACATTGCGTAAATGATGAGATGAGAATGGAGGCGCTCAACGCCGCGCTTAGTTTTTTCGTCAGAGTTGGATATGTGCATAATTCTGTCCCCGAGTAAGATTCGAAACTGCTACCTTTGGTGTCGTAAATAACACCTATAGTGAACTAAAGATGAATCTCAATCCGAGAAGATAAATTTTTATCACATATCACAAAGTGTTTTCCCAGTCTGAATTATTAGATAAAGCGGAAAGCTGACTGACAACACTGGATTGTTACCTAATTATTAATCTACACTAATATTATATAGTCAAGAAGTTTGTTTGGACCAATGAAAAAAATATATTATATTATAGTCCAATTATACAGCTCTGAGTTGTTTCTATTTCATAAGATCTAATATGACATTTGAATCTTTGTTGCAAACACACTGAACAATACAAGACGCAGTTAAATTAAATTATAATAATCTAAATCGCTGCGTACAAAACTCTCGTGTGGCAACACTCTTACTCCGCTGTGTTACTTACCACTTAGCAGAGCCAGACGTATCGAGGCCTGTGATGAAATCGTTACACTATACTTACTGGCGTGCTACCCACATAGTACTAGACCAGATCTATTTTTGTCTAGATTTTATTTGTTGATTTGTTATTTTTGAGTAAATAAAACATGAAATTATCTTTCTTTATTTAATATTTGATTTGGTTGCAGAAAGAAATATTATCGTAATTGTCTGGAGTATTTTTTGTATTTTTATATTAAATAAAACACTCCTCTTTTTGTCTATGCAAATTTTGATTATTTTTAGGTTTCCGTACCTTTTAAGGAAAAAACGAACATTTTTAAGATCACTTTGTTGTCCGTCTCAGGAATGCTTGGAGATATCGAGTTGAAATCCAAACCGTATACTCATTTCTACGGCCCCATGATTTCCTAAAAAAAAGTATTTCTACATCTACTTTAAATATAGTTTATATCGTATATCGTATCGTATAAATATAGTTTATATCGTATATCGTATCGTTTATATCGCAAAGAACGCGTATTTCGACACAAAAGGGAATCAAACACCTACCCTACCCTATTAGGGTATTTTCGGTTAACCTAGAATTATGAAATTAATAATTTAGGTAGTACTAGTTTAGGAAACTACATATGTGGTTAAATCCTAAAAAATAATAGCCTTAAAAGAAGGGATAAATTTGGTATTAAATCCGCTACTTCAAGTGAGGTATCAGATGAAACTGCTTAGACTAAGCTAAGCTTGAATTTCAGAAAAAGCTCGAGACCTCCAATATTTGTATGGAACCCACGGTAGTTGAGATGTGATCCATTGCGCTTGTCCGGTTTTGTTTTAATAAAGACTAATTCTGTGCTGAGTTGCCGACCTTACTAGGCCTTTTTGGCAATCCATTTTATGGATTACCCATTACCCATACAATTCCTCATTTTTTTAACTTCACGCTACCTCGTACATAGCAGGGTATGCCGAAGAAACCTGGGAACCTGCTCCCATTAATAAACTTCCGTTCCCCACTTTCCGCCAAATTCTGGAGGCTTTGCGTGTTGAGTGGCGGAACTCAACGCTGCACATTCCTTCACATTATTTCGTTACACCAGAGCGAAGAAATGAAAATATTAAATATTTCACTTCCTCGAGTTGCAATCGAACCCACAACCTGTCGGGCTTACGATCACATGCTTGTGTCCCTAAGGCCAGTGCCTCAAAATTTCTCTAATAATTGTTAGAAATATCTAAGAGAGTACAAAAATTATAGTTTTCTAGTAAAGATATTCAGGTCATAACAATCTCACGCGCCATTAGACAAACAAACGATGCGTTGTATGAAGTTGTATGCTGGATTATATTTAGTTTTTACAAATATAACTTACGTTTGTTACTCCGTTGCCAAAATTTGGCGTTTTAATTTTGGCTACCCTTTGTTGAACTGTTTAGGTTTCAAATCTGTGGACTCGAAAACAAGGTCGTTTACTTAAAAATAAATAATTTTGGGCTATTTAATTACTCTTTTTTGATCTAGGTTACGTTGACTGCTCTGTTGAAGATTTATGTCATAGGTTTGAGTGCCGTTTAGGATGAATAAGTTCGATATTACCTACCCCCCACCGCCGCCCAATCTGGGCTTCGCTCGCATACCACTTATAATTCTTTTATTATACTGAATTTTCCATAAGATAATCAATATAATTTAAATAATTAATATAATTTATACATTCAATAATTTTGAGAAAGTGCAAGCACTACATAGCTGCTTGCGAGGACGAGCAATATAAGCGGCAAGGGCGCCCCCCACTGGAATCGTACCCATGCTTGCGGATGTAAACGGAGCGTTGAATTATTTTAAATTTACATTTTCTCAAAAAGTATACGTTCAAATTACATGCTATAAAAGACAAAGCATGTCTTCACAAAATTTCCTTGATGATGGAATAACGTTCGCTCTTAAGTTTCAATATCTTTATCAAATAAGAAACGTTAAATATCACCATACCTACCTATAAGTAGTTTTTCAATCTATAAGTAGTTCTTCAATCAATGAAATCTTTACCAGGAACCCCGTATAATTTAAAGAGGTCCCGACTTAACAATCCTAATAAACTATTGGGCTTGTTTATTTTCTTTTTAGTTTTATGCAGTTGGGGTTTTTTTTATAAATATTTTTTTATTATATTAGTATAGATTAATATATAATATATCTCTAAGTTGCTTGTTCATTCTTACACAGATATTATCTTATTGCCTTATTAGAAATTATTAGTCTTAATGGAGCGGCAAAAATTTAATTTAAATTATAATAAGACTGTGATGGTGGTCTGTTACTATCCAACAAAAGATGTTCCTGAGGTTACTCAGGTCAACGTAACAAAACATTTTTTAAATACACTATACTCTTCATACATTATTTAAAGTTATACTTATTATAGCATTCTTTACTTCAATAATGTAAAGCTTAAAGTGGTTGAATAACTGATAGTGATTAAAGTTTTAATTAAACCGTTGTGGATTTAGTTCAGCAACAGAGTTCGAGCCGTAGCCGAGTATTTTGAATAGATGAATTTTAAGAGTTAATTTGAACTTGTTTGGCTTCAAAAAGTCCAACTTTTTTTAAATATTTTTTTATGTAAAAGTTTTTTGGTCTTTTTCATTATTTGTTTTTAGACATTTTCAGAATTGTTGCTCCGTGGTGTTAATCCATGAATATTCAGAGTAAACTATCTATGACCATCGAGTAGGCTGGAAAATGTTCAATTATAATAGATTATGGTATGTCTAACATAAATTATACATTTTACCACAGACTACTGTTAAGTACTTAAACATTGGGTTCATTAAAAAATTAGAAAAAATATAAAACGCATTAAAAATATTTTTGTTTAATATCTGCAATAAATTGTAGCAAAAAAATACTTAATATAATACGTTGGCTATAATTATTATTTAAATATATCTACTAATAGGCATTTTCTATTATGAAATGGTTTGCAAAACTTTAACTCAAATAAATATTTATGATTATAGAATTTGACTGTGTCACCTTTTCCATATATTTTGGCAATTATTCCAAATTCAATCGACATCGGTATGTGTCAATATCGCCTCAAACGTGATTCAAACCCACAACTGTCTCGGTCAATGTGTTGTAATAATAAAATAATTTATTTACACACAGCTAGTGCGGCTTGTCCCGCATAGCACGATAGGCAAAAAAAAACTAATATTTTTGAGATATGGCGGTTTGAGTAGCGGAGCTCAACATCACGCTGTGTCTACATTGCCCTCGATAACGTAATTTATAATAAATAAAATGAATCAATTCGTTACAAATGATTTCACTCATCGTTCAATGTAACATATTCCAGCTGCAGAAGTGCTGTCGACGCAGCGGTCGCTGGCGCGGTGCCGGCCGCTGCACGCCGCCACGCTCGAGTCGAGGAACAAGGCGAAGAAGTGTGCTGAATTTCTACAACCTTATAGGTAATCATAGTTTTGTATTTATATGTTGATTGTAGTTTATTCTATTATTATTATTACTAATTATACGCATATAGCAGGGTGGACAGAGTGAACCTAGTTTAACAGTAGGTTCCCTCTGCCTACCATGCTAAGTGCGGGATACAGCATTAAGCTAAAAAAATTAAGTAATTTCAAAATATTTCTCACTGTACGTATGTCGTACATGGACGTATTATATATGTATTTGAACCGGGATTATGTCAGTCATGTTCAGGACGTTTAATTTTTGGGTTAAAAATCGAGACTGGCGACGCATGGATATATTTAACTATAATTTATACACTTTAAATAAGCAAACGAAGATTTTGTAATTATTTTTTAAAAAATTAGACAAACTGCTATTGCCAATTCTATTATTGTGGATACTATTTTTTTTTCTATTTAAAATACCTTTTTAAAGCTGCTTAAAGTAAGTATCTTAGTTGGTAGTATGTAATTTGATTAGTCAAGAACGAACTAGGTCTTATGCTAGGATTTCATGTAATATATGTGTAATCTTAATGTTTGTTTATATATATTTTTTAATTTTGTGATAAAAAAGTCCAAAGTGATCGTTTTCTCCGTTTTGTTATTCAATTTTATTATTCCACATAGAGTCGTAGATCAGCTTCACGCTGTGTCCTGCGTGTAGCGCGGTAGGTAGAAGGAGCTTAGTATTAAGACGCCAAATTTTCGAGGCAATGCGCGTTGAGTGGCGGATCTCCACAACGCATTTTGTTTCGTTACCAGAGCGAAGAAATGAATATATTAAATATTTCATATCCTCGAGTGGTAATCGAACCCACGGCCTGTCACGTTTACAGTCACCGGCCTGTGGCCCTGCCCCACGTCTGGCGTAGTCATAGATGATAAATATTTATTTATGTAAAAGTTTGTGTATTTATAGAAGATTTCTTTTAACTTACGTTGTTTATTAAGGAAATGCGCGCGTGGGAAGAAGATCTGTAAGGATTTTAATACGAAACGTGATTACACACGCTCAATGTCCAGTTCTATTTATTGTAATCCTCTCTCAATGTAGAGAACATATGTATGTATGTATGTATGAACGTTGTACAATAAGCGTTGTTTACATATTTGTAACTAATAATAACTTATGATAATATTTGACCAGTCGTAGCGCAGTAAACGTGACAGCTTATGGGTTTGATTCCCACTTGAGAAAATGAAATATTTGATATTTTAATTTTCTCGCTCTAGTAGTGGTAACAAGGCAAAAGGCAGCGTTGAGTTTCGCCATTCAATACGCAATGCCTCTAAATTTTGTTGGAAAGTGGGGAACGGAATGAGAACGAAGTGTCTTAACGCTAGATTCCCAGGTTTCGTCTAGCTTCTCTTTTATGTGTGGGATACAGCGAGAATTTTTTTTATGTTTTTTATTAATTTTTAGTATGTTTTTTATTAACGATTTTAAGGATCAATGATTTGATTATTTTCCAGACAACGTCCAGAAACCTGTACGGCGTTAGCGCGGCGTTTAGTTTCGGGTGCTCTCGGCGTTCGCCTCAGTACCGCAAGACAGGAGCGCGCGGAAGAACGCCGCTTGATTACACTTGCTAGAGGTTAGTGTTTTTATTATTTGTATATCCTATTCCTATATTTTATCGGACAACATGATAAGTACATGGTGCAAATTAAAATACAAGAAGGAAAACACAGATTCGGGTGATTTTATATTTATAAAATTTTGAAGAGTTATTTACATATTTGTATTTTCTAAATTTCATACAAAAACTTACTGTTGCAACATTTGAACCCTTTACCTCCTAGGCAACATCCATAAAGCTTATACGACGTGGTGTGTGTTACAGAGAAGAAGCGTCAGGCGGCGCTGCACAAGGAGGCGGCCTGGGACGGCTCCCTCGCCGACCACCGCGCGTGACCACCACCACCACCACCACCACCAGCACCACCACCACCACCGCCACCACGCAGGTACACACACGCTGAAGAGATATAACTCAAAAGGGCGACATTATATTACAGCTACTGTTATTATTTATCACCCAAAGACCACTTAGTAGATCAATGTAAATATTAGAATTATATATTACATTTTTTAGCTCCACGCGGTATTTCGCACATAGCAGGGGATGCAAAGGGAACCTAGTAGTCTAGTTTTAAGACTCCCATTCCCATTATGACACTTCCGCAATTTCCACCGAATTCTGAAGGCATTGGCATCTTTTATAAGATTCTCTTTACACCAAATAAAAATCTTTCTTAAAAATATGATTAAAATTTTCAATTGATGAATTGAATTCACATCCATTACAGATTATCCTACTAAATATGCAAGTTTGTTCTATTTTCACGTAAAAACTACTAAACAGATTTAGATGAAACTACAGTAATAATTATAGCTTATACATCAGAATAACATATAGGCTAAAATCTGTGTAAAAAAATTGTACAATTTCATTAAAATACAACGATAGTTTGCGTCGCTAATACATTATATAAATAATAATGAAAATACTGTACTAAAAATTACAAATATTATAATAATAAATAGATATATAAAATTTTGATAAAACCTTCATGATCATATTTAATAGAACTTCCAAAATATTTAGTACTACGGTGCTTTCAAACGGTTGAGTTTCAGTTGAAAATTAGAGAAAAAAAATCTGTTTATATCGTTTTGTAATATTTCATAATCATGTAATAGATTACATCACATTACAAGTAAAGTCACTATATGTAACTATTTTTATTATTAATTAATTATATATGTAATGCATTACCACTTTAAACGTGAATAGGAACGAAGCATGTGACTCTAAAAACGACAGTTTGTAGGTTCGATTGCCATTCGAGAAAATTAAATATTTGATATTTTAATTTTCTTGCTCTGGTACGAGACAAAGTGTGGCGTTGAGTTTCGTAGCTCAACTTTTAATACATTCAGAATTGGGTGGAAAGTTTGAAGCGGAAGTGTCTTAACACTAGGTTCCCTCTGCCTAATCCTGCTGTGTGCGAGATATAGCTTACAAATAAGGTCTACCTTATTAACAAAACACTTATAATTTAGTAAATTATCAAAAAAGATCATACATAAAAGCGAGGTGTTAGTTACTCTTTGGCTTATTAACTTTAAGTAACTAAGACATAATATTAAAATATCTCAAAAATAAATTACTCTGGAACTTTGATGTTTTTAAAACATAATGACTTAACAAAACTGATACAATATAGAAACGGTTACATTATAGTATTAAATATAGAAATTATGTATTTCTGCGGTTTTTATCAAGCGTTCCTATGTGACTTTATAACTTTCGGAGGTACTTTACTAATGATTTTGCTTTAATAAAATAAATTAAATCTACTTTGCTTATAATAATAAAAAAGTAAAGAATTATAGTGTCAATGTAAATAAAATTTGGTATAATCAACGTATCTTCTCAAAAATATACAAAAAAGAAATCTAAATTTGATTTATTTCGATAGACCTTAATTTTTTTCAGGGTAACTAAATAAACCCTAGGAACATATTGTCGGCCACAGTGTAGAGCATTGACTGGTCCTCTCAAGCTTTCTTTAGGCCCAAAACATCTTTTTGGCGCTGGAGAAGACATACTCATAAAATCGTTTTAAAGTTTAATTTATCAATTTTCACCCAATTATAATCTGCCCCAACGCCACGGCTAGCCTCCTGAATTTAATTAGTATTTTCAATTATACAATTTAAAATCATAATTATCTTCTACATTAGCTACATGGAGATCAGTATTTCTTTTATATTCATTCAGGCTGGCCGTAACTGTCGTTGTGAGCGCCAGCGGGCGCCACTTGCACCGCATTGTGTTGCTGTTATCTAAAAGTGTGTAAAATATTTTTAATAAAAGTATATTTTAATAAAATTTTCGGCATTATAGGCCTTATTTATAGCAAGTACCTTCCCACTCGATTACGTGTGCCATAAAGTGTGAGAAATGGAACATATAAGAAATTTTATTATATGTATAATAATTTATATAATATGTTTATTTATCCAGTTCGCAAGATTTCAGAGGACGCTCCGCCACACTCGCTACACCACGTGAGATGCTCTCAAATATATAATATATTAAATGAAATAAAATAATGTGTTAAGTTTTACATTTAAAATACATATTTTTATAAAAAAACTCTCCTCTAGCTCAATAGTCGGCTAAGAAACAACATTCAGATATATCTGTCTCTTTCTAAATCTATTTGAGTGAAAGAGACAGATATATAAGAGTTGTTATGTTTTTAAATTTAGTTTTAAATTACTTTTTTTTTTCCTATTATATATAAGATGGTGATATTTTTGTCTAAAATGATGGAACTATTTACAAATGTAATATGGCATGCTCAAATGGAATAATAATTTATATTTATTATGACTTTTTTGAAAGATATTCCGTTATTTTAAAAGTTTCGTAGGAGTACTCGCATTTTTGCCTGTCTTTGACATTGACATATTACTGTATCGAATAATGAAGCGAATATCGATTTTTACAACGATCTTTCGACGCTAGTTTGTAACAGAAACAAATTTGTGAAATTTAAGCGCTAAACATTAAACATAATTTAAAATATATAAATATTTTTATTGTGTTAAAATTATATCATTCATACATATTCCTGTTACCTCAATAGTAATTCCCGTCCCTTGTATTCTAGTTTAATTTTTGTCAATTTTTTTTCAATTATCCAAATGGTTATATTCGAACCATTTAACATTAAGAGGAAAACAATGTTATGGTTATTAGTTTATTTTAAAAATTGATGATTACAAAAATTAAATATATTTTTTGTGTGTGTGTGTGTGTATGTGTTTTTTTTAAATTTGTTGTTTAAATTTTTAAATTATTTTAATGTCTTCTTAAAATCATTACACACAAAGTTAACAAACTTAATAGTCAATCTCAATATCTCATACCTTTTTTGAACTGAATCTTTTTCTTTTATAACTTATATTTTTGTGTTAGTTATTTAAATACCAAATATTAATTAATTAGTAAAGCATAATGTGTATATATTTATATATGTGTATGTATGTATTGTGCTCACTGCGTACGTGTTGTGAGACGTGCCTTGTGTCTAGTCGGTAACAGTAACAATAACGGTAACGATACTGTCACGTTACCACCGTGATAACTCTTAAATAAAAAAAAAATATATATTTTGTAATAATTTCGTTTTAAATTTAGATAATTTTCTCCTGTTTAGTTAAGTATTTTTCTGAATATGTTCTACATTAGATTATTTTAATCTTAAAATTATTTCAATTTATATACTATAAGTTTTTTCTTTATCGTCTACTAGTCTAGTTAGTACATACTAATACTAACTAGACTAGTTGAAATCAATGACATGACGGTAACGTGATGGTAACGTGACGTGAAAGGTAACGTGCACCATTATACTGGATGCTTGTTTCTTAGCCACTTAGTCTTAATTAGATTAATTATTAAATAACAATGTAATGTCACTTCATTTGATTTTGATTTCCTTACGTAAGACCCAAAGTTTTTTTTATTTTGTTTTTTTTAATAATAATAATCTGTCACAAATATTATGTATTAGATTAATTTCAAATAAAATTAAAATAATAAATTGAAACATTGTAATCGACAAAAGGTGCGTCATAATGTTGCAATATATAATAAAGCTGATATTTTCAAGTAAATATTAAGCAAATATTATATTTTTATGGGAAAAAGATGGAATAGTTACGTTGTATGAAAATACTTGTGAAGAGTTTAAAAAAATGCTCGTAGGTATCTTTGAATATGTATAAGTAATGTTATTAAATATTTAACGCTAAGTCAATTTGTGCTAGTGTTGCCAGGATGGATGATTGACCAAATAATATTTTTTTTTAGAAAACAATAATTTTCATATACATACTAATATGAATATTAAACGTAAGGTAATAACTATTTTTTTTTAAACGAAAACAGCTAAGAAGAACTTCCATACATATAAACATACAACCATACATATATATATATATATATATATATATATATATATATATATATATCTCAACAAATAGACTTGAGTTTCATTTTATATACATAATATATATTTTTAATTAAGTCTCAAAGAAAAATAAACAGGTCGAATGGATTTTTCGCGCTTTCTCAACAATGTGACGAATTTATGTACGCATTTAACGTGACGTGACGTGACACTGTGGAACCGTCCATGCATTGTTGTTTACATGTGTTTATTTTGACAAAAGAAAAACAATAATTGTTACAACCGTATAACTATCGACCTGGTGAGAACGTATAGCTTAATTGCTCACAGTATTTGGATAACCTAAAAAGAACCAGTCTATGTTAGACCAAAAAAATGATTTTATTTAAAATTCTCGAATAGATAACCGAATCGATTTTATTTCCGTTGTTTTTTTTTTTGTGAAAATTTTAAAGTAAGGTATCAGTGACGTCATAGTGCAGCATATCCGCAACATTCTGTGTAATTGTGAAATGGATTTTAAAAATATTTTTATATTAATTGATTTTTTAATTTATGAAATAAATAGTCAAATGTAAATGTTTGTTTTTTGTTTATTTTCCTTTACTAATGTCCTTTTTTCGTTGACTTACAAAAATAAATAATAATATAGGAATATATATTTAACTTTTAAGAGATAACTTTAAAGAAGTAACATGTTTCTTTTTTATTATTTTTGAAAGAGATGGACTGGCAAAATTAAGATTATATATGAATTGTTAGACAAAATTTTAAATGACATCGATGGTTAAAGATAAAAAATACAATATAATCTTGTAAGTTTATTTAAAAGGGGTAATTCGGCCGATAATTTGAGGCCTTCGGGGTGCAGTGTGGCGGCGTAAATGAGATAGTTGTGGGTTCGATTCCCACAATACGATATGTATACAATTAAATTAAATAAATAAATAATTGAAAATTCATAATATTGGAGTATTTTGTTAATTCAATATTCGTTATATAGATAACATACTTTTCTAGCTTAAAAATTGTACAACGAAATTTTCTTGTTTACGTTGTATTCTGATAAATCACGAGGTTCCCTATACGAATAAGTACTAAGTCACATCAATTCTTACACAGTTCACATCTGAAATATTTTCTTTACAGTAACATTCATGAAAAGAATAACAACCTATAAATTAGTTTTTGTTTACCAGCAACTCTGTCACACAAATGCAATCAAAATCTGCATACCCTATCGTATTGCGATATCATTCCTGTATTTCATCATTCTCCACTCATTGTACGCCAGACAATGGATCTTTTGGCAACTAGGTAACATAATAATCAACAGCGTAACCAATCGAAGGTCGCTAATAATGACTTATGTCGGAGAGAGCACGTAGAAATTCAAACTTGACTTTGATAAACTGAAAGTGAATTACAAAAAAGCTGAAAAAACACTAGGTATTTATAATTAATATTCTCCGGCTGTTATTTCTTTGGAAATCAATTCAGTCTCGCGCTGTGATTGCTCAATTCAGGGTTATAACGATCAATAATTATAGGACATAAAATATAAGACATTTCTATGTCTAAATATTGAAAATATGGCACTGTGGGCCAAGAGCCTAACGATATGTAATTCTGTTATTTATTTACTTGGAGATAGTAAATATTGTATTAGATGGCAAATTATCACATACCTAATATTATTGACTAGTGGGTGCGCGCAGCTTCGCCCGCTTATTTGCACCCTTAGGGGTGAATTCTAAAAAAACCACGAAACAGGTGTTCAATAAAATATTTTATCAATCTGAATTTAACTTTTTATAAAAATCGGTGGTGATTTAAAAATTTTTCCATATAAACTGTCAACCCCTTATTTGAACCCTTNTATATATATATATATATATATATATATATATATATATATATATATATATATATATTAAGGGGTTGACAGTTTCTATGGAAAAAAATTTAAATCACCACCGATTTTATATATATAAGAGCCCAGTCGTAGCGCAGGGGCACAAAGCGTAGCTAAACGCAACAGCGAAATAATATTTCGTATTTTCATTTCTTCGCTCTATTTCGAGTCAAAGTGTAGCGTTGACTTCCGCCACTCATCACGCAATGCCTCCAGAATTCGGTGAAAAATGAGTAACGGACTCTTAACATCTTAAGAAATATATATTTTTGAGCTCCTGCGTAATCACAAGTAATAATTAAAACGACAAAAACCTCTAATTGCCTAATAGTAACCACTAATCGCCAACAGAAAATGTTAAAAGGCAAAGTTAACACAATTCTGTGTAGTACGTACAGTGGCACAGGACGTTTCCTAACTATTTAACAGAACCATTGTGATTGAAAACAATAACAGCTTTGCAATGAGCTCTTAATATAAACATCAAAATAAAATCTATTTCCAGTACAAACAAACTATTGGGAGTGTGTTCACGATACTGACATGAAACGAATTTTAGTTTTGCTGTGCCTTGTGTCCTGTGCGACGTTAGAAATGAAAACAAAGGAATTTTCTATAACACGTAAGATGAAATCTAATTTAGAACCTGTTAACAGTGAACACGTCAAAAGTGAAGTAAAAAATAAACCGACAAATTCAACTTTATATAACAGCGTCACGAATACTTTTAAAAATAAATCTGATGCCAATGCTTTTAAGGAAGAATGTAAAATATGTTCTAACAGAACAAACATCAATAAAACTACAACAACAGAATATACTTTGACATCTACAGGAAAGTCGGCTGAAACAAACAGGCCTGGAAAACTTATATTAGCTGCCAGCAATGTGATACCGACATACGATGTGGGACCAGTATTTCTTTCTGATGATGAAGATATTAGAAGTGATTCTAAAAACTACTATTATAGCTGGCCCTACTATTACCACACGCCCTATGAATATGACAATATTAAATACGATATTGAATTTCAAAAAGCTAAAGACAAACGCTATATTGAATCAAAACTTGAGAAAATTATACCAGTTCACGAAGACATTGACGACATCCCTAATAGTTACGTTTATACAGGTCCTAACTATATGTACAATACATACAATAGTGATAATCCCATTTATGGAAACAAGCCATTCTTTTCATCTATTCTAAGTGGCTATTTTGATAAAGCATATGATGATGATCCTTTCACTTTCAAAGATATTTCTTGGGGAAAAGAATTTGATAAAGAAACCCTATATCAAAATATGGATGACTATGATAAACAAATCAAGTACCGAGATGACGAATATCCAAATCATTTTGAAAAAAAAAATTCAGAAACACCAACCAAATTTAAATTAGCCGACGATAATCAACGGAATACAATAAAAATTAAAAAATATGATAGTAGAAATGAATTTGATGCATTTAATAAAGATAATAATTATCAAGAAGGTTACGAAAACGGGAAAAAATTGTATGGAAAATATCTGAAAGAATTTAAAGATTTCACTGATTCTTTTGCAAATAAATTTGGATCACAAGACCATAATAAGATGTCTACGTATTCAATGAAGAATAACGCGGACAAAGGTGAAAAAAAGAGAGGCCTCCGAAAGGTATTTCATAAAGACGAATATCAGGAAGAAACGGAGTCTATTGATGATAACAATAAAGCCTCAAATTTCGAGGAACATGGTGCTTCACGTATAGGAGCTGGCGGGTCAGAAGCTGACTTACAATCTAAAGCGGCCGCTGCTTTGGGACATCAAGGAAATTTTAATAACGAGGCAGAAGATAATGAAAATAGTTTTTTTGAAAGAAAGTATCAAGATTCAATTCGTTTGAGTAATATAGGTAGTGATTTAGACTTATATAAAGATGTAGCCAAAAATTTGGCTTCGATAAATAATCACAATTTTGATCGTTATATGAATTAGTAGATGTATGTGTTATTTTAAGACTTCCATAAAAATATTAAAGCATTTATTTTTAAATACACTTTATTTGTAAAACAATACAATAAAAATCTTGGTACAATAGTAGGTTTTCAGAAGTAAGTATAAATGCTAAATAATTGTTAATTCGTTCTAAATGATAAGGATTACTTAGTTATATTTAGATTTATAATTTGATTTTGATACCTTTATAAAAAAATAAATGTACTGTTAATAAACATGAATTTCATTTTATAATTTTTCATTTTTAGATATAAAAACCAATACAAAAAATATATAAACGGTTTAATTAAACCTAATCCAGTTTCTTCGCTACAGGCATTTGCGGAAATGTTGGTAAAAAAGTCAACACTTTTGACACCAAAGCTGAAGTTTTCTCGCTGAATTTCTCAAAATAATCACTAAAACTTAAAGAAGACCTCGCTATTCTAACCGATACCTGTCCTTCATATTCCTTACCACTTTCAGAACTAAAATAATCTTCAGAATCTTTAACCATCCGTCCTTGGTTGAACATTTCAGTAGTTTCATTAGAATCGTCATCATATTCCTTGTTTTCCTTCTCTTCTTTTGGTAGCTTTTCAGTTGATGGCTTAATAAATCTTGGTACAACAACCTTTTGTGTTCGTAAGTCTTTTTTATTACACTCAGCCTCGACTTGTGGACTTATTTTTTCTCCATTTCTTGGTTGGAGCAGTTTACTTTTGGCGAGGAACTCGTCGTGATGAACATCAAAGTCATAATCATCGATATTAAAATCTTCATCTTCGCGTTCTACTGAATCAGAGAACTTAACTGGATTATTTAACTTAAACTGATAATCTCCTTCATTCTCTGCCTCCGCAAAACTAGGTATAGGCTTTTTAACCAAAATTCTTTTTGATTTCGTTACTGTTGCGCTGGTTATGTTATTCTGGTTGTGGTCATCAGTACCATTGACATTTCTGGATATACGTGAACGATTGATGAAAACAAAACGAGTGCTATTTTGTTTTTCTCTCGATTCTTCTTTAAGCTTCTCGATTAAGCTATCAATCATTTCCTTATTTGGGGTTTTACTAAACACCACGCTATGAAGCAAGCTCAGTAAAAATAACAAAGTTAGATAATTCATTACAATCGGTTCCATTGTAGTGAAATGAGTCTTCCTTTGACTTTAACTAACTGAGATACATTGTTTCTGATGAAATGTAAAACAGTTTATGTTTAATATCTACATTTAAAATATAACAACATTCATTGCGACCTGTCCGACAAGATTTTGTTTGGAAACTTTAAATAATATTTGGTTTCAACTCGTGTTTATTATAAATGTTAAATTGGAGATCCATAGCAAGTGTAAAATATATAAATTATAAAAAAGGCGCTTATTTTAAGGGTATAATTAAAGATGGCATGACATAATTGCAGTTTAGTTTGTGAGATAAAATAAAAAAAAATCATACAGCATAACTTGCATATCTTTAGATATTTATATTATATTACACGTACCCCCCATTCATACCCCCGTTTGGAATTCGAACCTAGACCCTTTACTGACACAGTCAAACACAGTGCTGCTGCGCGTGTAAGAACTAATGTGTGTACATCCAACCACCTCAATTCTGTCTCATCTAGGATGTAAATTTCGTAAATTTCTAAATGCAGTTATGAATCACAAATAAAATATGTTTTTAGGGTTCCGTACCTTTTTTAAGGAGAAAAGAAACCCTTGTAAGATCACTTTGTTTTCCGTCTGTCTGTCTGTCTGTCAAGAGCCTTTATCTCAGGAACGCTTGGAGATATCGAGTTGAAGTTCAAACCATATACTCAAATCTACAATTTTTTTAAAAAAATTATATTTCTTCATTAACTTAAAAAAAAAAGATATGGCCGTTTATATAGCAAAAAAGGCGTATTACGAAACTACAAAGGGAATCACAATTAATAGGGTCAACCGGTGACCTCGAAATACGAAATTTGGCAGCTATCATGTCCAGGTTGTACTAGTTCAAGAAAAAATCTAAAAACGATACATTTGTGGTTAAATTCTAAGAAATAATAGCCTTAAATGGGGGGGGGGGGGGGCTAAAATTTGATATTAAAGCCGCTAGTTCAAATGAGGTATCAGATGAAAGGGCTTTAGCTAAGGTAAACTTGAATTTCAGAAAAAGCTCGAGACCTCCAATATTTGTACGGAAATCCTCGGTGGCCGAGGCCGACTCACGCTTGTTTATAATTATTCTTTGTTTTTCAATATGCGATCTTAAATTATTTATTTTTTTATTTAGAAATAAAAATCTCAATAAATAATTTAATAGCTGAGAAAACTTGGGAGTACAACTAGACTTGAAATGTCATTTGAATGAGTGTACAACTGTATACGCTTACGTGTTTACAAACTAATAACGGTAAACAAAATGAGGGAAATTATTTAAAAGTGCGGCCAAAACAGTAGGATACGTGACATACCAGTATTACTTGCGAAATGGACGTCTTATTGAAAGTACTTGCCATATATATGTACTTTAATATATTGGGTCCGGTACTCGCGTATATCTATAACGAAAATCCGAAAGGTTACATCGCTTCAGTCAACAGTATTAACGCTTTTCCTAAGAACAGAATATCTAGCTACAGAAAATTTTTTAGGACTGCTAGCTACGTGAATGAGAGGTTGGCAGATAGACACGTGGTCAGTCCTCAGGCGAAAGTACCACCTTCTAATGTATTTGCAGCTGTACCAGCAAGACAGAGCTACATTTCATCTATACGGCATACGCAAGCACCAAAACGACAAATGAAAGACTTCGTACAAAACCTAAAAGATGTTAGTGAAAATTGGAAAACTGAAAGTGTTCTTAATCCAAAAAACCAAACAAAATTAGGTGAAACTGTAAATGTTAAAGACAAATTGTTTACACCCAATCGAAATCTAGGCTCGGTTCAGCAGAAATCAAGTAAATTACAGGAGAGCCTGCTTTCAAAAAGAATCAACAATCACATTTCACACTTAACAAAGGAAGAAAATAATAAAAAACTCAAATTAATCCCAACGAATGCCCAATTATTGGAGTTTAGTAGTAAAATTCTACATAAAACTAATATAAACGAACGGAATCCCTCCGCAAAACCGCTGTCTCGTGTGGACACTTTACAAAAATACATAGACACATTTCCAAAGCAAGGAGAATATAGTAAAAGGGATGCCTTGAAATCTAAAACTAGTGGGATTCAGTACGCCCAGCATCATAAGAAGAAATTCGATGTTGAGAAATATAATCCCATCGATTGGGAGTTAACCAAAAAGAATCCAATGAAAGGTTTCGAAGTGGCGGAGGGTCTCCTCAAACCCTACGCTGTATTTGATAGATTTGATAGTGGAAATAGAGATAGCTTCGATTCACCGACTTTACTCGTGCAAGACTCTCCGAGCGCAGTGAGGGGTCTTGCAAAACTGGACAATAGACACGCCAGGAGTGACAGTTATATAGAAAATATATTTTTAAATTTATTTTAGGACACCAGGATGAATTAGTGTATGTTATTCATATAGATTTTGAATATAATTTACTTATTTAATACTTTTGAACTCACACCGCAAAGATACTCGTACTTTTAATAAAATTAGACAGTTTTGTCGCGTGGTTCTTGAATCCAAATGATGTTTTCATGTAAGAATAATTTAAAGATATTATTAATATAGAATGAAAATAATATTTTTTGTGAAATCAAATCCTTACTAATCTATAAAAATATATTATTGTTCAGAATAAGCAATCGCAATAATTTATATATTTAAGCTGTATTAACTTATTCAAAGTAGAGGCCGCATAGCTGCCGTCGTGGCGCAGTGGAATAGAACGTCAGCATAGCTGACCTGTAAATATGAGATGGTTATGAGTTCGACCCTCATAATGAAAAGAGCGCGGTCCCGCCATTTAAAACGCAATATATTGAAAATTGAGCACTGCGGTACACTTATTTCCGGACGCACCATCTTTCCTCTGCGCTGCATATATTATATACGTTAAAAGCGTGATGCTAAAAAAAACTAAAAGTACTTAAAAATTATTTAATAAATTATTGTTTGATGTTCAGTAAACTCTAATTGTTATTTTCTAAGACTTTCTGAAAATATCATGAAGAAATACTGAATGCCTCTATTGTTTTTCTTTTATTTTGTGTAAAATAGAAAATCAAGAATCTCAGGCACTGACGCTATAATTGCTTCATTTTAAACGTGAATTGCCAGTATTTTGGTTTCAATGGTACTTCTTTTTATTACTAAGATTTCGATATAAACATAACTTGACGAAGTCTACTATTATATGAATATTTTAAATTATATAATATAATTAATAAGTGAATATGCTCGATATAAGCATTGTGCACTGTCCGCTAGTCGGCGACGACCGTCCTTGCTCCCGCTTAGGACGTGCCTTTTTTATACAAACTACAGCCAATGCCTCGCGTCGACCAAATTAAATATGGTTTTTCATTATCATTGACAAAACTTATTGCACAATATCGAGAGCGCCTTTATTATGACCGTTCCGATTACTATATTCGCTATATAATGAATCGAGTTGACCTTTGCAGTCATAACTGCAGAGATCGCGGGGGGAATATGCTGCGAGTCTTTGCTTTGATACTAGCGGTGGTCGCCGGCGCCTCCTGCATGAAGATGCGGGAGACGGTCGAGCGGACGGTGATGGTGCGGACCAGCGGCTCCGACCTGCACCCCGCTGCAACCGGCTACATTTACAAAAAGCAAAATGATGGAGAAGAAAAAGTTATTAGAATGGGTGAGAGCGAAGTAATGGAGGAGCTCTCAAGGCTATACGCAGCGCCTAAACCTTACGTATTTGCACCAAACAAAAAGGCGACTCAAGAAAAAATAGACGAAAATAAAGCAGAATCCAAAAATGATGAACGTGTTATTCCTGTCAAAGAAAAAGTCGAAGATGAACACAATGATCACATAGATGGCATTGCCGATGATGAAGACGACTATAAAAAGATTTTTGACGAACACACTGCACACTACGGCGAGAACACAAGCTATGAAGATTACTTGAAGGGACTGGGGCACTTCGATGATGGGATTTATAAAGGGTATTATGGAGACAGCAATGAAGACAGTGATGGGTACAAAGGGTACAAAAACCAAAAATACTACAACAATGGAGCTGGAGATTATCAAAATGGAAAGTATGAAAGTTACTCCTATACAGGAAAAAAAGATGATGACAGACAACACTACGATAACAGAAACCACAATGACGCAGATGACCACAAAGGCGCTCTCGCTAAACAAAAAACTGGTGCATACTATAAGGTCTTCAGTAAAGACGAAACATATAAAGGCCATGGATCCTATGGTGACGGTGGCAAGACATCCCACAGTTACGGAGACGGTGGAAAACACCACGGAGCTGGTAGAGGACACAACGAGGACGGATCTCATGAGTCCGGAGAGCACAAGCACGCCGACAGCGAGAAAGACAACGATAAGCAAGGATCCAACCACTCCGCTGAAGAATCATCCCAAGAGAAACCTGGAGTTTTCGCGTCTGACGGCGGACCTGCTGCGGGCAACCTCTACGGCTACGAAATCCAGCACTAGTGTCGGCGCGTTAAAGATATTTGTTATAGTTTTGTTAACTTTTGTAAATATTTAATTTATTATTAGACAAAAATAAGACAAACTTAAAAAACAAATGCTTTTCCGTTATCAAAACTATACCTTTAATTTTTTTTACTAATAAACGATGCCAGTGGTACACATGAATAACTTTCAATTTCATGACTTTTAATATTATATTTTTCATACATAATCTTTTATATACATACGTACATACTACTTAGATTCAAACTATATAATCTGATAAAGAAAATATTGATATATCCAGGGTGGTTACAAAGTTTAATAGTATCTTAATTTGTTAATTTAAATTTAAATATAGATACTTGAGGCCAATCGTGGTGCAGAGGCACAAAGTGAGACTGCAAACGCGACTGGTTGTGGGTTCGATCCCCCCACTCGAGGAAATGAAATATTTATTTAAATTTATGCCAAGCGCGACGGCAAATTCTGTCACTCAACACGCAATGCCTCCAGAATTCGGCGGAAAGTGGTGAAGGGAGTATTTTAATACTAGTTTCCTTCTGCCTACCCCGCTGTGTGCGAGATATAGCGTGAAGCTGAAGGAAAAAACAGATACTGAAACAATTATTAACTGTTAGATAATTTGTTTTATTAAAAATACAAACATTTAAAAGTAATGTAATATTTATCCTATAATAATAATTATTATTCTGTATAATATTATCAAAAATGGAATTATAAAAACTTTACACAAAATGAAGTGTGTAAAAGACTATAAACGCGAAGGTTTACTAACCAGACAAAATAAGTTACTGAGTGCCACCACTCTATTTCTTTTTGTGGAGTAAAAAGCTGTATAGTGTTAGACGATAGCGGAGGTGGTGGCACATCAAAGAAACTAACACTAGAATTGAAGCGTTTCTGCGTTTCTTTTCTGGGTTTGATTATGATAAAGTAGGTAAATTAATAATTTTGTCGGCAAGAATGGGTTTCACGAAGACCGTTGCAAGTGTAGCTCCTCACCTCATCAATCGTCAATATTAAATAGTTCATTTTTTTTAATGATACAGCGTGAAACTAATGAATATGACTAGAAAAAAACCTAAGATACATCATTTAATTTAAATACACGCGTTTATTCTATTAAAAATAAAACAAAGAAGTTGATGTAGCAAGATAAGTCACTAACTCACTAAGTTTTTAAAGTTTTTTGGTGCGTACGGGGGGAATTGAGTGTCATAAGTACATAGCAGGTTCCCTCTGTCTCTCCAGCTGTATGCGGGATACAAACTGAAGCTATTTTTATGCCTTTCCGTTACCTTTATTGAACAAACCGAGCACGTGCCCAAATTAAATTTACAATTATTTAAACAAAAAAACTATAGCGGTATCTAAATTTCGTTATATTTAGATACTATTTACGTTGTATTTTCGATATTTTTTCTAAGTCTGATCTCGTAATAAAATTTAATGGATTAGATCAATTGAATTCGTTTAATTTAGAAATCTTTAACTGTTGTTGCTTTAAAATTTTAATGTTTTTTGTAAAAATATATTCTTGAATTTTACTTTGTTATTGTTCGATATAATTTTTGGAATTAGGCATTGAGTGAGTGATAAGAGCGGCAAGGCGTCTTCCCTTGCCTTTCGGATCTTGGTTGGTAGGCAGAGGGAACCTAGTGTTAAGACACTCCGTTCCCCATGTGGAATAGTTTTTGTATGCTTTAAATTTATGATGATATGTATTTGTGATTTCAATCCTAGAAAGATATGTTTCATTAAATGCTACACTACAGAATCAGATGTTTTCCCAGAACGATTTGAAATAGTATGCCACACTAACATTTAGAAAGACTTGATAATAGACTTATTTAAACTCATACTATACTTGCTCAAACTAAGCCCGTCGTGGCGCAGAGGCACAAGGGTGTGATTGTAATGCGACGATTGTGGGTTCGATCCCCACTCGAGGAAATGGAATATTTATTCAAATTTATATTTCTATTTCTTCGCTCTGGTGACGAGGTAAAGAGTGGCGTTGAGTTCCGCCCCTCAACACGCAATGCCTCCAAAATTTGGCGGAAAGTGGGGAACGGAGTGTCTTAACACTAGGTTCCCTCTGCCTACCCTGCTGTGTGCGAGATACAGCGTGAAGCTGATTTTTTTTCCATTTCCCCGCTACGGTAGTTTTCTGTCTCTCATCTCAACAGGCAATGTCTTAAAAATATCTCGAAAATTAGGCGGTGCGTATGGAACGGAGTATTACGCGGAAAAAAAATCACACTCTAAAATTTAGTAAGTGATTCTACTAAACTAAAAATAAACGCGTATTTGATGACTATTTAACTTTAACACCAATGTTACGTTACGCTAACTAATGCTATAATATTCGTTTAACTAGCGTATCTTAATAACGTGATTAAAAGTCCGGTGTTGGTTTCCGCCATCGTCATGGAAATAAAGAATGGAATGTATTATATTAATAACTAGCGATGATAGTCTCGGTAAAATAAATTTAGGAAAATATCCTAAAACTTCAGCTAGTAAATATTAAATAAACGAAAGAAACATTACAAAGTAACCAAAAGTAATTACAAATAAAATTAAATTATTCTTAAATAATACGAGTGCTATTGACCTACAAATGAAGCGGACTCGGTCAGTCGGCGCCGACACGATGGAACAAGCAAATGGTTCTATTATGCGTCTGTTAACTCATTAGAGAGCAAAAACTGTTCCACGCCGTCGTCGCCGCGTTACCGCGAACCATTTTTTCATTACCGACGTCTTTGTCACCTATAACCTCGTGGTAAGCGATCTGTTACATGGCTACGAGAAAGGTATCGGAACACTCATGCGCTTTGATTACAATTTTGATATAAATATTAGGCAACGGGGTCAGAAAATTATTACAGCACAGGTAGCTGAACGGGAAACATCTCAACATGAAGACAGCAATCTGTTTGTTCTGTGTGGTGGCGTGCGCCGCCGCCGTGCAGGTGGGGCTCGCTCCTGCCACCAGCTACGTGTACCGCAGCGACAACGACGGCCCCGCCAGCTTCATACAAGTGGGTGCCCATGGCTACCAGCAGCCTCAAGTATACACAGCTCCCATACTTAGTGTACCGCATAAAGGTTTAGAGTCATACGATGTAGCACCAGTACCTTTGCCGTACGTGGCTGCAAAACCTATTATTGTTGAAGATGCTGAAGAAGACGATAGCGATGGCGATGACGATTCTGACGAGGGATCTTACGAAAGCGGTGAAGGCGATTTAGTAGGACACGGCGTTGGGCACGCCACGGGCTACGAAGCGGGAAGCGGCAATTCATATGGGCAACAACATCACACCGCTCACGGTGAGAAGGGCAACAAGGGATATCACAGCGTTGGACACCACGCTAAGGGCGTTGCCGGTAATTATGGCAAGGAACACAAAGAAGGATACTTCCATGAGGACAAGGGAGAAAAGGGTGCTCACCATGACGAAGCTGACGCCCACGGCAGCCATTTCGAAGCTGGAAAAGGATACAAAGGAGGTGACCACGGACACAAAAAGCACTTCAGCAAGGGCGAGGACGTAACCGGCTATCACAAAGTTTTCCACAAGGACGAATTCAAGAAAGACCACGACTTCTATGACGTAGCTGACAACAGCGGCAACTTCAAGAAGCACGGTTTCCAGGAAGCTCACCATGGTTCGGAGGAAGGTGGCCACAAGAAGGGCGGGCACAGCGATGGAGGATTCAAGAAAGGCGGTTTCGGCAAATCTGGTTACCACGACAAGGGACATTTAGATGAGGCTGAGGAGGGACATTCAGCTGAGGAAGGTTCTGACAGCCATTACGCCCACCGCGGGGACTACGGCAAGAAAGGTGGCAGCAGTGACGAGAAGGAGTACGCCTTCGGTGACGGCGGCTACGGCGACGACAAACATGATGACGAATGATCTCTAATCTTATGTAGAACTGTTGACTAATTTATTGCTATTCTTCACTATTTTGTTATGTTTGATACTCGATGAAACTGTAAATATTTTTTGTATAGCAGATGTGGAAATAAAAAATAACAAAAAAAGCCTTTTTTATTTTATGAATCGATAAAATCATTATATTTCTTTTTTGACAATTGAGAACGAACGTTAGTTTTCCATTGGAAAACTGGAAAACTAGCTTAAGACACTCCGTTCCCCATTAAGATCTTCCGCCTACTCGCCACTTTGAATTTCCAAGTAATTCTAATAAAATATTTATCAACAATCCTCATCTTGACAAAATTCGGATATCCAACTATTGTGCGATGTAGGTTTTTTTCCTTATTGAATCACAACAGCGTTGATTTAAAATAGATTATAAAGTGGTTAACCTGGAGCTAAAAATACGTTTTTATATAATTAAAACATAAATTAAAATATCTTTATTACGTAGTTTTGTTACTATTATTTAATGAAGACTAATATAGTCCTAAAAACCTATAAATGAATAAAGTAACTACGCAAAAAAATATATTGGCTATAAATAATCTAGAGTAAAATGTGGGATTCTTGTAAAAGTGTTCACTGCACTTAACGAATTATTTTTTTTAGTGGTGGTACTCAACGCCGCGGTTTTTCTTGATACCGACCGAGTAAATATACAAAAACATTATTTAAACACACACACATAATCAATCGAATCCAAAAACTTTGCGTACAAAAAAAACGTTATATCAGGTTATATAGTCAAGTTACAAAAAAATTATAAGCTGATAATTTTTGTTTAAAGACGCGCGAAACTGACGACGAGATCTATCTAAATTGTATTTCTAAAATACAAATATATGTATATATTTTGAATGTAAAAATAATAACAATGAAGGAAGCTGTTGCTTGAAGCATGTTTACTTTAAAACTTTTTTTTGTGTATTAAGCAGGTACAATATAATAGATACTAAATACCGGTATGGCACAGTTAAGAAATGTCTGAATATATAAATAGTTGTCGGTTCTATTCCCACTGAGAGGGATTAAATTTTAATTAAATCAACATTTAATAAAATTATATTAAACATTGTTAAAGACGAACATTTTTCTTTTTTCACGCTGTACCCCGTATATAGCAGGGTAAGCAGAGCGAACCTAGTCTTAAGACTCTCATATTAAATATCTTATTACTTCAATTGGGATCAAACCCATAACCAGTCGCATTTACACTCACACACTTGTGCCCCTGCGCTACTACTGGCCAGTCTTTAACAGTGAACTATAATTTGATACTTAAATAAAAAATATTTTTCACAAATAATAAGTATAAATTACTAATAAGTTTAGTTAATTACGAATAAGTATATAAATAAATAATATAATTATTCGTTTTTTAAAGTGCAACTACCTCATTGTGACAGCAAATGTGATGAAATATGCCATGATGTTAAGATTAATCGGCTCTCTATTTTCCTTCTAAGTTTTAATTAGTTTAGTTTAATCTAGAACTTTTAAACTTACCATTCTCAGTTTAAAATATATATGCCGGGACAAAGCAAAAAGTTTTAATAAGTATAGCCAAAAAAATCGTGTTGAACTTACAACCATCGTATATATAATATATACAATATATGTTCCACTACGCTACAACAGCCTCAAAATAATTATTTAATCATTACTTAAGCAGTAATAAATAATTAAATTAAGTATTTTAAATTAAAACGAACAATTAATTACATTAGAGATGGCCTTGAATGTTTTTGAAATCGACTTTTTTTAAAATCGATACGCCGTGACGAGAAGTGACGAATCTAATCGTTAAGTTATTTTATTGGAAATTAAATTTACAAGCATATTATTCATGTCACATAAAATATTATCATGATAGATAACTATATATATTATTTATTATTTAATTTATTTAAAACATGATATTGTGCTAAATTAATGATGATGCTTATTGATGCAAGTCACGTGCTAGGCAAAAGGAGCTTAGTGTTTAGAAGTGAAGTGTTACACAATTATTGAGATATTGTGTGTTGGGTAGCGATCTCAAGGCTGCGCCTTGTCTTATCACCAGAAATTAAATTTTCAGACGCTACGTAGCTTAGCAATATAAATTGTACTCCACTAAGAAGTTATGAGATTTATTAATAAAAAATATTTCAATTAAAATATTTGTTTCATCTTTCTTATTCGTCTCTAAAACATTCAGTTACTTCGGTGCAGTGTAAAAAGGTACAGCTTATATAAAATACATAAGCTGTATTTTTTTTTATTATTTAAGTACAGTAACTACTCGAAAATTATGTCAAAGCTTATATAATATAGGTTATATTACAATTTTAATTACAATGCTTCTTTTCTTAACTATGGTAGTAATTTGTTTAGGCAACCTTGATCGATCCATGTCAGTGAACCAATTAGTTTTATCAATTAAGATGCGACCGCGCGGAACTCTAAAATAAGGATAAAAAAAACTTACCCTTGTTCACTAATTTTGAACAAAGGCTATATAAACTAAACAGAACGCATGTATGTCAGTGTCGTAACCTACTTTGATTGCGAAAGATCCAATATAAAAAATTATTATATTATAATGCAGAAGAATTTATTTTTTGTACTGTCACTGACATCAATTTTATGCTGTACTGATTCGTCGCCAGTTAATTTAGGTTCACTGGAGTACGATAATCTTGACACGGATTTATCTAAATTAAAATATGAACCTAACGATGGAGACCTAGAAGATTTTTTTAAAACTTCAAATAAAAAAAGTTCTAGTGAGCAAAATAATAGTGAAAAAGAAAAAAATAAAACAAACGTTTCTGGATTTAAAAAGAAGAACACCGATGACGAAGGATTAAAAGTAAAATATGATTTAGAAGGCTTGAAGAAATTTTTAAAACAAATAGGATTACATGACGCAGGGTCTTATGACGATGGTGCAATATATGGAATAGCCAAAGGATTGGCGGCAAAAGGAGTGGGCGTCACTGGAAACGAAGAAAGAAAATACAAAAAAGGGATTAAATCTAAGGGATTTCACAAAATTTCCCATAAAGATGAATATAATAAAGATAACGAATTTTATGTAGAAGACGAAACCAGTGGTGTAATAAAGAAGATCGGTGCCAAAGGTATTGGATTTGAATTAGGTGGAGGTGCTGGAATTAAGAAAGGATATTTCCATCATGATCATGATAAAGGATTATTTGGGAAAGAAGGTGTCTCTGATAAGGCAGCCCTCAGTAAAGAGTATGAAGGGTACTCTGATTCTCAAGGTTTTGATGGCTATTTCGAAAGTGATAAATAATTAAAACTTTACACAATTTAAATGTTAAAAATATTTGTTATGCTACTTTATTACTGTGTCTTAGATAATATCGTGTAATAAAAGTAAATAAAATATATCATACCAAGTTTTACATAAATTTTTCAATTGTAAATCACTCAAAAATGAAATGCATTCGTGATTGCTAAATTACCAACGTAATCTTAATAACCGTGTCTCATATCGGGTATATTTAACAAGAGCTGGTATTGTTTTGATATAGTGTGGTATGTAATATGTAAGCTAAATACATTTCTATTAACTATGGATTCTAAATATGTCTACATTAAAGGTATGTAAATCTAATTAACCTTATCAGATGTTCTTAATTAAATTTATGCTTTTTTTTAACATATTTTAAAGTTTTAGTCCACATTTAGGATTTTTAAAAAAGTAGATTTATGCTTTTTTTCTTGTTATTGTTTATAAAAAAATCGTTACTTTTTTCAGCTTTATTATATCTTGGATGCTTAAACTTTATTTGTTGTTTCAATTCAATACCCTCTTATATTTATGATCAGTCTTGTTGTGGCGTTTCTCCATATGGACCTCAAGCATATTATCCATTTATGCTGAATTCAGAAACTGATCCTTTTGCGAGCGGGCAAAAAATTTTTGGCCTCAACTTTCCACCACCGATTGTGAATCCTGATGAAATAGAAGGATCACAGAAAGCTTACAGCTGTTCACAAATATTGTGCTTTGAGGATACGACGTCTCCAGTATGTGCCTGTAATTTTAATACAGGCAATGTTGTGACATTTAAAAATAGTTGTGATGTGGATAAGCACAACTGTAGATTTGATACAGGTAGGAAGTTTCGAAAGTCATTTCTTTTTCTGTATTTCCTGCTCAGAATAAAGCGTGAAGCTATAAAAAAATATTTAAAAAACCAATTTAATAAGGGAACGGAGTGTACCTCTGCCTTCTCTGCAGTTTGCTGGATACAGTGATTTATTTATTTATTATATAAGATATAAAATTAAATCAAATTAAATCAGCTTCACGCTGTATCCTGCTCACAGCAGGGAAGGCAGAGGGAACCTAGTGTTAAGACACTCCATTCCCCACATTCTGCAGATTTCTGGAGGCATTGCGTGTTGAGTGGCAGAACTCAACGCCGCGCTTAACCTCGATATTATATAAGATATTTTGTAGTATATTTCCGTACTAATAGTATTTTGTTTTATTTACAGCATTTAAAATAATTTTAAACGAAATTTGCCCATGGGAATTCCAATCACGTCGCAATATCAACAATGATCTTGAATTGGACTACAGTGATCCAAAGTATTATAATAACTAACTTATGATCAAAATTATTTAAAACTTGTTTTTATACCTATTTGTTTTATTTTACATAGCCTTTTTACACCCTTTTATTTAGAAACCTTTATTTATTCTTAATAAATCTAATAAAAAAAATCATAAATTAAATAATATTTCAATGTATAATATGATTACTAGAACTGTATTATTAAGATAAAGAAATAATCTAATTATATCTTTGGTCTTGTCACATCAATTACATTATAAGCTTATCGATAAAACCCGAAAGAGCAAAAACAATAATGTTCTTTTATATAAAAAATATAAACATTAAAATAAACATAGAATTAATTAATTGGTTTTACTAAAATAAAAAACTCTCAAACAAGAACAAATATTTCAATACAATGTGTGTTGTTTTGTTTTAGATTACATAACAAGTTTGTCAATAAGACTCGATGCAGCAAAAATAAAAAAAAAAACTATAAGACGATGACACATTTTTCTTGTCTATGCCTCTGTAATATTGTCAGTTGTAATGTCAAATGTCAATAACTCTAGTCTATAGTCTCTGCACATCCAAATGAATTGAAGTGTTTGTATTAATGATTGTGAAACAAAGAATATTAGATATACGAAATAAATGAGGCTCGGTGGAAACCTTAGCAACACTCATGAGTACGGAAGAGACTCTGTTGAATCTAGATTTCGACAAAACGGCTATAACAGCTCCCGATGACGGCGTGGTATCACTGTCCAGTAGTGCTGAGGACATTTGTTTAGTGCCAGAGGTCGGTTTCGAAGGAAACCTGGATTCACCAGGCGTAAATCGTGAGTCGCAGCCGCTGCTCGGCGGCCGCGGCGACCTAGAAGTGTCTTTCAACCATTTCCCAGGTATTAATTGTGAAACAATTGATTTGCTTACGACTGCTATGTCGCCTTATTTAATAATGGCTATACGTTTCCTTTTAATAGTAAGATTAGTCATCGATACAAATAATGTAATATTGATATTTTAATCATTGCATGTTTAATAAATTTCCTAGAATATCTGGCTAAAATATCATATAAGCTAAATCACTACTGTCAATTCGCCAAAATTCAACATACGCATATATCACCTTGACACAAAACACATTATCCTCCACATCTGTTGTTTTTGTTCTGATTTGTAATTTTTATTGTACAAACTTCAAGTCAATGCTAATACTGTTATACAAAAAAAGTTGTTATTTCTGTAAACATGGTGTCTGAAGGTAGTCACAGATTAAAATTTTCATGTCAATTTTCAGTGGAACGTAACAGCTGTGTGATTTTGAGTCTTTGTTTTCAGTAACTCAATTGTGATGGAATTTACTTTACAGTGTAGTGAGTCAACAATATAATTTATATTTTCTTTTTCTTAGTAATATAATAAATAAGTATATAATTATTTATTTTATTACTATGAAAAATATTTAAAAAAATTTCTGCTATAAAACTAAATACCCATATGGCATGTTATTTCAATTAAATGTTTACTATCTGACTCATAAGAGAGCTCTACATAAAATAGAAGCTTAATATCTTACTTTATTTTTATTATTATCTTTTTATCTAATCTTATAATAAACTAGGAGCTTATTTTCTTATTACAAACTACTTGCATTTAGTCAAACAATCATAGACAATATTTACATTATAAATATTGAAATATGATTATAAATTGAAACATGTTTAAACAAGAGTGTCTTGGTGTTTCTTAATATATAATGTTAATATTGGGGTAAAGCTTTATGCTTTTTCCTGCATAAGTGTAGCAGTGGTGAGTGGGTAGACATAACCTACTATCAAGATACTAAGTTCTCTGCTCTCTGCCTGAAACTAAGACATTGCATGTTGGAAAGTGGAACTCAATGTCACTTTCTTTTGGTAATGCACAGTTATGAAAAATATCATTCACCTGTGATATTGAAACCACTATTATTATTTTTTCAATTTTGAAGTTTTATTCCACACTTAGGAAAGAAATATACTTTTTAGAAAACACTTTTTTTTTTAATTTTCATGCTACATTATTTTTTTTTCTAAAAAGTAGACTAACATTATGATATGTTATAAATCTGAGGCTGAAATATTGGATTAAAGTACTTTTTTTAGACATAATTTTATGTCACACAAATAAATAAATAATTACCATTAGAAATTCAATTATGATAATGTCTTAGTCATACATTTTGTGTTGAATTGAATAGGAATAATGTTTTTTACCTATTTGTGCTATCAATGGTGAACATGTTGTTTTTGGATGAAAAAAATGGATTTTACTTTTTTACCTCCCAAATTGCAAAAGATAGCAATTACAACGATTATGGTAACTAATTGATATTTTACTAAATTCTTGTTAAATGCGAAGGATGTAAACAATTTGTACAACAAACATGTGATCACTGTGTTTTTTTCAAACATATCTAAAAGCCCTGTATTTACATATTTTATTCTTGTTTTAGAAAATGTTTTCATTATTATTTCATTAAAAACTTATTAGTTTAAGTTTTAGTTTATCTTATACTTGATTCTAAAACAGCTACATATATGTTAAAACACTTTTTTTTTATATAAACAATCATTTTTTACATTTTATTCACTTCGTTATAGACATGTGATCTATAACTTTAGTTTATAATGATCTGCATGGAGAGTGAGGAAATTAAAATAATTTCCTCAAAACAGGTATCGAACCCGCAACAATCTCGTTTATAATTGAATGATGTCTCACCGCACCACGACGGCCCCATTTCATTTTAAAAGGAGTATATATTATGTCGTAACCTTAAATTAAGTCTCGTCTCGTAAAAACTTGTCGCGCAAGACACGTGCCATTATATCAATAAAAAATGTCGATTTTTGTATTCAAATGAATCGATCTTGAGTATTTCAAAAGTTACAAATTTATTTGCATTGACATTTTAAATATATTTCTTTTACTTTGGAATGATGACAGTAATGATTGTTTTATATAGTATATATTCGTACTTATTTTATAAAATTAGTTAAATGTAACAAAATAGTAAAAAATATATTTTAGAAATGCAAAGTTAAATGCCATAGTAGAGACAATCGTGGCGCATAGCGAATGCAAAACGTAAAGATTGGGGATTCGATTCCCTCTCAAAGAATGAAATTATTATTGAACTAAATATGAAAAACTTTTTTTAATTATATAACATTTTATTATCAATTTATGATAGGAAGAAAGAAACTTAGCGTTGAAACACTCCGTTCCTCATTTTCCGCCGAATTCTGAAGGCATTGTATGTTGGGTGGCAGAACTCAACGCCGCGGTTTGCCTCAACATTAAATATTTCACACCCTCGAGTGGGAATCGAACGCACAACCAGTTTACAGTAATACTTTGTGCCCCTGGAACTCATTGATACATTTTTATATATAAATTACATGTAACACATTTTATAGATTTAAATATGCTTTTAAGTTTAAACGTGGGAACTTGTAAACTATATGGTCTATTCATTTATTAAATACAAGACCAAAAACATTTTTAGTAATTTAAATATTATGTAATTATAAATTTGCTTTAAAGTAATTATGCTAATGTATAAAAAACTTTATCTCTGTTGAGAACATCAGCAACTACTGGTTTTATTTGAAAAAATATTTTAGTTGGATAGTATCTTTATATCGAGGGGGGCTGGCTATAGGTTGCATTATATTAGGTTAATCATTTGGACGTAACCCTTGCGGTTAGAGAACATAGAATGATATTTGACTTTGCCTCGTTACCATAGCGAGAAAATGAAAATATTAAATATTTAATTTGCTCGAGTGGAAATCGAACCCATAACCTGTTGCGCTTACAGTCGCACGCTTGTACCCTTGCTAGACGCCACGGATGGCGTCTACCATAAATACTAAGGCACGAAAACTGGAGAATATTCCCTCTGTCCATGTCAAAATCGAATGTAGAGTTATATCACTGAAAAAATTAAATGGTTTTAATAAAAACATATATACGACTGGGGATCGAACCTACGACCATATTATCCTTTCCCTGTACAGTCTGACTCTGGCATTCAAAGATAATTATAAAAATATATATATATATATTAAATATAATATATAATGTAGTTTTTTACTGTTCTTAACTTTTAATCTTAAGTTAACCTCACGCGTTGAGAGTAGTCGCTTCAATTATTTATATACAAAAAATAACAAATGATAACAAATAAATACTTATTCTTTAATTGTATTATTATACGTAACTTAGATGCTACATGCGTTCTCATTAAATTTATTAGGGTTTACTAACTTTACCAGTGACTTTGGGTACCAATCAGACTTGTGAATATTTAAGTAGGGTATGTATTTACCCGATATGGTACCTACAAAAGTGAGTACTTTTGGGGTTTCGTATCTCTAAAAATAAAAAAAGCTTTGTTAAAAAAATCCCTTGTAGACCCCATCTGTCTGTCTGTTAAGACCCTCTTTCTCAAGATCGCGTGGAAGAATTATTCTGTAATCAATATTAATTAAGTATCCAGGTATATAGTTACTAGGAATAAATGAAAAATTGAAGTTCAGCTTCACGCTGTATCCCGCACACGGCAGTGTAGGCAGTGGGAGCCTAGTGTTTTTGTTTTGTTTGTTTTTTTTCATATACAATAAAGTTGATCTCTCATTATGTCGATTGTAAAAAACGAAAGTGACTGATCACTTATTCAACTATTAATGTAGCACTTCCGTTGCCAGAGGCAAAAGTGCGATGATTTTTTTTGTATTATACGGGAATACTGGATTATCCGTTAGGACTAGACACTGTCTAGACTTTACTAATCTAATCTAGACTTTGAACAGCAGGTTAACTAACAGTATAGCGTTGTACTGAAAACGGAGAACGTGAGTTCAATCCTATAGTTATAGTTATAATATTATTGCCACCATAACTATAACATATTCGAAACTTTCTTTAATTTGTAAGATGGATATATTTTATTCTCCATTTTCTTGAATAATTCGATACAATACTGGCATTTTGTCGAATTAACCTAGGAAGCGCTTTGTATTTTTTTTATGAGTATGAAACTTAAGTATCGTTAGAACCACTATAAATTAGAGGCCGTCGTGGCGCATGGGCACAAAGGTGTAACTGTACTGCGGCGGTTTTGGGTTCGATCCCCAATCGGGGGTTTCTTTACTCTGACACCAAGGCAAAAGCTTGGCGTTGAGTTTCGCCACTCAACACGCAATGCTTCGAAAATTTCGCGCAAAATAGGGAACGGAATGTCTTAACACTCCCTTCCAAAGTTCCCTCTGCCTACCCTGTATATGCATTAACCTAATATAGACGTCCACTGAGTCACGACGGCGACAAATTTATAATACACAGTTATTACCTCAATTCTATACAAGGATACATGATACATTGAAATTTGAGTCGACCGCGGTTAAGATACTTCGACCCTAATTGAATTTAGTCCCTGGGGGGGGGGCCCTTACTTGAGATATCGTTTATAAATTTACAAGCGTTCCACCCTGGCGTTGTTTGTAAATAATACTCAATCACTTTTGGTTGACTGTCTGAATTGACTGATAAGTTACAGATCGTGGGTTCGATTCTATAGCTAAGATATTTCAATTCTGAATATGTACTTTTTTTCTTTAATTTTTAGATTTATTTAGTCGTGAGGTTATATTATGTTGAAGTAAGTAATAATCCAAAGATATAAAGTATTAAAGTATTATTAAATTATCCAAAAGTTTATTGTATAATAGATAAGATATGTAAAAAAATTAGGCCTCGTTCGAGGTTCGATGCCTATTCAAGAAAATGAGATATTTATTTATATTTTTCTTTTTGTCGTGTTTCATTGTCGAAGCAAAGTATTTTTTTTATTTTAATTTATTTTTCTTCAGCTGTATATAGCAGAGTTGACAGAGTAATCTAATGGTAAGACGGCGGTAATGACGGAACTCAACGTCGTGCTTTGTCTTGTTACCAGAGCAAGAGAAACAAAAGAATTCATTCCCCCGAATGGGAATCAAACCCACAACCGTCACGTTTACAATGCAAGACTCTGTGTGACAACCACGACGAGCGCAAGACTAATATAAGGCCGGGGCAAAAGTATTTTCGTATTGTTCATACAAAGAAAAAATTTTTTTAGGTACAAATTTTTATTTATTTATAATATGTACGAGTATGTGCCATTTTGATCGATGACTTGTTGACATCTTATAGGTAGTGCCATGATCCCATTTCTGTAGAAATTTTGAGTTTTTTAATCACGGCAAGGAATCATCCTTTTAGGATGATTCCTTTCTAATCCTACCATACACATAGCATCACTTTGCTCCGAGTCAGGCCGAGCTTTGCCACGGTCTGTGGGGCTTGTCCATGCTTTGACCATGATCTTTTTCCCACATTCTTATCGTAAGTCACCCATTTTTTATCACCCGTTATCAACTGTTTAAGAAATAGTTCGGAATTGTTACGTTTCAACAAAGAATCGCAAATGGAAGGAAGCACGTTGCATTAGGTTTCTCTCAGTGAGATGTGGTACACAAATGTCAAGTTTTTACCCAGATTTTTGTAAATGACGTAAAACTGTTTTATGATCAATATCTAGTTCTTCAGCAATGCCGTAGCTACTAATATGTCGATGTTGCTCCACTTTCTCAAAGATGGCACCGATTTGACTGTGACAGGGCGTCCAGAGCGAACCTCATCTTTCACACTAAAATTTCCAGACTTGAAACGCTTGAACCACATTTGTGCTACTCTTATTGATACCGCATTAGGTCCATAAACCGCACAAATTTTATTCGCGGCCCTCGTCGCACTTTTACTTTTTTGTAATAAAACTTTAAAATGTACCGAATTTCTTCGTCACATACGTTCATTTTGCTTGCTTGAAAAACTATTGAAAAATGGTGGGAACTATTCGACAAAGCATTGTCACCATATGTCTCAACGAGAATTCTGTGTGCTTCTGCTGCAGATTTTTTCTGAATAAAGCAGTGCAATAAAATTCTCCGCAAAAACACTTTATTTGGCACAAAAGTACATATTTTCACAAAGGGAAAATAAATATGTAGTTGACACTGTAGTAAACGCTATTCTACTATAATTTGAGGTTACATATAGTACTATTTTGGTGATTCGTTACCGCACGAAATCCAATGCACAGAGTGCCGCAACGCCATCTTTCAAAAAATAGCGAGAATAATAATCCTAATATTATACTTTTCATAAATATGATACCGTGATGGTCTCTTCTATGAATATTTTCAATGTAAACTTTAGAGCTTCTTCGTCGTGACATTCATATTCATACAGAATTATTCAATTCCTAATATTTTTTTTATTTATTGCATCTTTTTCATCAGTACAGCCAAAGAAGTTTGATACATTCAAAATACGAAAATACTTTTGCCCCGACCTATTATAATTTTAAGTTATAAAAAGTTATGTAATGAGCCGTGGCGGCCTACGGAATTTGAGGCCAAAATTAAATGCCTTTTTCGAAACCTGTTTGAAAAATATTTAATCGAAAATTATCATTGAGACCAGTTGCGGTGCAGGGGCACGAACGTACGACTGTAAACGCGACAGGTGGTGGGTTCGACTGTTACTCGAGGAAATGTAATATTTAATATTTAAATTTCGGCTTTGAGATCCGCCCCACAACACGAAATGCCTCCAAAATTCGGCGGGAAATAGCAACGGAACGTCTTAATAGGATTAGAGTGTCTTAACACTAGGTTCCCAGGTTCCCTCTGCCTACCATGGTATGTGCGGAAAAGAGCGTGAAGCTAAAAAATCTCCGTTATAAAGTAGTTATAAAATGTATAAACTTGTAGGGAACTATTATTTTCATTTATAGTTTATTTAATATGTGTTATTTATATATTTCAATATTGTAATTTATTTATTTATCATTTATACACATACTTACAATCTGCGGATGAAGCTTGTAAGTCTTCTTTAAATGCGCTTCTTATGCCAAGGAGAACGAATGGGAGTGATTCGGCCCAGTTGCTGTCACCGTGGCATATGACGGCGGCTTTCAATTGCCTATGAAAGCGCTCCACTAAACCGTTGCACTGTGGGTGGTATGCGGTTGTCCTACGATGTTGAAATCCAATGGATTTCGACAATTGTTCGAACAGGGTGGATTCGAATTGCCGACCTCTGTCCGTAACAATGTCGGTAGGACAACCAAATCGCGATACCCAACAAGATATGAATGCTTTGGCCACTGTTTCAGCTGTGATATCGGTAATAGGGACAGCTTCCGGCCATCGCGTAAACCGATCGACGGCTGTCAAGCAGTACCGATATCCATCGCTTGCGGGCGGTAGCGGGCCGATCAGGTCTATATGGACGTGTTTGAAGCGCGCCGAAGGTAAGGTGTGAGTACCTAAAGGTGAGGTCACATGTCTATGTACCTTCGAGCGCTGGCAGGCCAAACACGCCTTAGACCATTCACGGCAATTTTTCCGCATTAGTGGCCAAACGAAACGTTGTGCAACTAGCTTAGTGGTTGCGTTTGCGCCAGGGTGACTGAGCGAGTGCAAGGAGCCGAAGACTTGCCGGCGAAGGTGAGCTGGTACGTAAGGCCAGGGAGTCGGTGTACTGACGTCACAGTACAATTCAGTACGACTTCCAGGGATTACCAGCTTTTGTAAGCGCAAAGAAGTTCCGCCGGCAAGAATGATTGCGAGGTCTGCGTCCGCTGTTTGGGAACTGGCCAGTACCTCTAAGCTGACAGGCATCTGCAATTCATCGACCCGAGACAGAGTATCGGCCACGACGTTATCCTGGCCGGATATATGTCTTATGTCAGTCGTGAATTGCGAGATGAAGTCCAAATGTCTATACTGACGCGGGGAGCAGTTGCTCTTCCGTTCATGAAAAGCAAAGCACAACGGCTTATGGTCAGTATAGACAGTGAAGTGGCTGGCCTCTAGCATATGGCGAAAATGTTTTATGCTCTCATAGATTGCAAGGAGCTCGCGATCGTATGGTGAGTATTTTACTTGCGATGGGCTCAACTTGCGAGAGAAGAATGCTAGAGGCTGCCATGCTCCATCTTGGAGTTGCTGGAGGACTCCACCTATCGCCGTGTCAGAGGCGTCGGTGACCAGTCCAAGTGTAGCAGTAGGGTCGGGGTGAGCTAGAAGTGCGGCCTCGCAAAGACTCTTCTTGCAG
>JAAIXJ010000491.1:25429-56646 GCA_013403705.1 Heliconius hermathena | reverse complement strand
TCTACGTCTGACATGGATCTTCTTCAAGCAATGCCTCCAATTCTGTCTTCAAATTTTGTCGGTGCTCCAGAACGCTCTTTGTCTTCAAGGTCAAAATCATTACTTTTGAAGCGCCTAAACCAGTCTCTGCACGTTGTATTCAACAAAGCATTGTCTCAACGAGAATTCTGTGTGCTTCTGCTGCTGTGATTTTTTCTGAATAAAGCAGTGCAATAAAATTCCCCGCAAAAATATTTTATTTGGCACAAAAGTACATATTGTCACAAAGGGAAAATAAATATGCAGTTGATACTGTAGTGAACACTATTCTACTATAATTTGAGGTTACATATAGTACTACTTTGGTGATGATTCTTTACCGTACGAAATTCCATGCACAGAGTGCCGCAACGCCATCTTTCAAAAAACAGCGAGAATAATAATCCTAATATTATACTTTTCATAAATGTGATACCGTGATGGTCTCTTCTATGAATACTTTCAATGTAAACTTTAGAGCTTCTTCGTCGTGACATTCATATTCATACAGAATTTTTACTGAATTCATAAAAAAACATATAGGTACTTAGATATATGTAGTGGTGGCGAGATAACATTTTTTTTTAAAGTTTACTAAGTGATAAGGCACTCCGCTCCTCACGCACCGCAGAGTTTCCGAAACATTGCGTTTGTTGCCAGAGCTCGAAGATAAAAAAATATTGAGAGAATGAGAGAGAATGAGAACGCATACATAGGCCTCATGATTACAATCAGACGCTGTGCCATTGCCCCACGGCGGCATTATACACATAAATGAGTGACGTGTTTCTTCATTTCTACTTTACACCAAGACTTTTAAAACAAGTAACGCAACCCAACGGAAAGTTAACCTCAATAGGTACACCGACGGCGATCTTTACATATTTATCGAACTTGTAACCTTCGCGGTCACACGTGACATAATTGCGTCGTGACGAAATTAATTCTTAAGATTTTTACCGTAACAGTATATACGAAAATCAACAGTAAAAATGCCTTCATTTTTATATGTCATTTTTTTTGACTATTAGCTACAATATTAGGTACTTTAAGGCAGAGTAGGTTATACACACAATGCAAGAATTCGGCAAAAAGCGGAGAACGGAACCATCTTAGTGGGAACGGAATGTCTTAACACTGAGTTCCCAGACCTTCGTACTTTGCTTGAAGCCAAAAAAATATTAAAACTATTTTGGAGAGGGTGGAGAGTCCACGATTGGAAATCGAACCCACAACCTGTCGCGTTTAAAGTCGCACACTTGTGCCCCTGCCCCACGACTGGCCTTGAATGTACAATATTTGTTTTAAGTGCAGTAAAGAGTATTATTATTTGTTTGTGTCAATGATATGTTCGCAGTTTTTCTTTATAAGTTTTTTCTCAATATTCCAGATGACCCACAGTTCAGCGAGCTGCTGTGGCAGGCGGAGGTGGCCGTCGACAATGGTATATTCCCAGAGAGGATATACCAGGGTTCCAGCGGGTCCTACTTCGTTAAGAATCCAGGCGGGGTAAGTGTTAATTATATGTAGATATGATTTAGATTCATAGTAAATTTTTCTTTGATTAAGTAAATAAAATAAAAAATAACAATTTTGTATTGTGTGTTTTATAAAATTCTAGAGATCTAAATGTGGCCTGGTCTCCTTAAACTTATTGTTGTATTATAGGTAAATTATGTACAATCTCTACATAAATTGTATCCTATATGTTAGTGTGATGTATATGCTATATAACACTAAACCTCTATCTAAATCTATTCAGTAGTTTTTGCGTAAAAGTGGAACAAACATTCACGCTCACAAACTGTCATATTTATAATATTAGTAGGATTCAAAAATAACTTAATGATAAAACGTTATTTAGAGGAATTACTTACTGGTAAAAAGGAAAGGACACACTATGTAAAAAGTCACAACTCACAGAATGAAGATTTGATGCCTTCACGTCACAAGGATGCGATTGTAAACGCGACAAGATGTGGGTTCGATTCCCACTTGGTGGAATGAAAAAAATAAATAAATTAATTAATAAAATATAAATAATATTAATAAATATTAATATTATTTATATTTTATTTTATAGGCGAAATCGCCACTCAATACGAAATGTCTCCAAAACTCTGCGGAAAATGGGGAACGCATACGTGTTATGGGTACGGAGTGTCTTAATACTAAGTTCCCAGTTTCCCCTCTGCCTACCCTGCTATTTTAAGAATACGGCGTGAAGCTAAAAAAATAATAGAATACAAACGATACTGTACAGATTAAAAATGATACAGTAATTTTTAACAATTATTGACTCAAATTTACATATTTATAACCTGTAAAATTAAGAGGTCAGTGGGATACCGTCTGAATCGTCTGAAGAGATGGTCGTGGGCTCGATACTCTTTCGGAATAATCATAATATTTAAATTTCATTTCGCCCCTCTGGTAAACGAAGACACTGCGTGGTAGTTCACCACTGAAACGGCAACGTCTAGGATTCGGACGATACGTGGAAATGAAATATTATTTCTTCTTCATGTAATACAGTCACACTTTGTGCCTCTGCATCATGACTGGCTTTAATCGTTAAATGAACGTATAAAAAAGCTACCAAAGGCTCGGAAGGCAGTTCTGCTGAGAAGAACCGACGGGAAATTCAAAAGTTGCTCTTTTCAATGTAATTATTTTAATTTAATTATTACATAATTTAAATTGTTGTAGTGGCAAACTTAAAATACAACGTGGAATTTCATTATATATACGTATGCTCAGACACAAAAAAAGATTTATTAACTTTTCGGAGGCGAAAGTTTGACGTTTGACTAAGAGACAATGTACAACCGTTTTATTTATTTATCATGTAGGGTCCTTCGGGAGTAGAAAAACCTACGGAATCGGGAAAAAAACAGAACTTTAACATTTTACAATCCACACAAACAAACTCACGGGCGGCCACTAATATTATATGACTACCTTTAATTATTATCTTACAAAATATGGAATAAAAATATAAAATGAGGCCAGTCGTGGCGCAGAGGTACATAGAGTGAAAGGGTTTGATCCCCACTTGAGGAAGTGAAATACTTATTTATTTAAATTTATATTTTCATTTCTTCGTTCTGGTGTCGAGGCAAAGCGCGACGCTGAGTACCGCCACTCAACACGTAATGCCTCCAGAACTCGGTGGAAAGTGGGGAACGAAGTGTCTTAACACTACGTTCCCTCTGCCTACCCTGCTGTGTGCGGGATACAGGGTGAAGCAAAAAAAATTAATTAAATATAGTCCTTTGCCCTTAGTAAAGTTCAAATATAAAACGCCTTCGTTAAAACTGGTTGAATGCCATTGAAGCAGGTTGTGTAAATTTCATAATTAAAATTGTATTGATTATAATTTGTAATATTGGCGGTTGACGTAGCCTCGTTACTTGCGTAACGCGAATATTTGTTAGTATAATGAGCTGACGTCATAGTGCCGTTATAGAAAAGTAGCTGTTAACGATGGTTACGGGTTCTATTCCATGTGGGGGAGGGTGGTGTTAAGGGTAATTATTCTTTATAATTGCAACTAAAGGTCCAGTATTGATAGCAAGAATATTTTAAATTGATAAGTAATTTTGCGAAGCTGTCTTCGCCTTCCATGCTTGATGTAGATATGACTGAAAGTGGAGAAAATATAATAATCTTGACTTGAGATTACGTTTTCATTGCGTAGTATTATTTCTTCTTCATGTAATAATATGACATCATTGTTGCTTTTGAAAATTGTGTGACCATATTGAGATGATGGTCGATAACTAGGTATTGGAGAAACGAAAAAAACACACATTCTAAATAGAAAGCTAGAGGAATTAGACTATTTAGGTAACTCTACCAGAGTTAAACAACGCAAAGCGCGGCGTTCAGTCCCGCTACTCAACACGCAAATCTATCTAGAATTCGATGAAAAGTCAGGAACGGAAATTTCTTAATGAGAACGGAGTGTCCTAGCACTAGATACCCAGTCTACTTATTTACGAAACTTATTAGTAAATATAAAATAGCCCACACAAACCAGCAGGTTATAACGAGTATCCAAATATAAATCATGCATCAATGTTACATACATATCAATTGTGACGCGCGCACTCGCGGGACTTTGGTCCTGTACTTATTGCCTCTATCTCGTGAGTACGAGGCGTCTCAATGAAACTAATAAAACAAATGTATTGAGAAACATATAATTTCAATTATGTATACAAAGACACGCGATAATGATTTAATTTTATTTTTAAACTGTACATTTGAGGAGAGTCGTGACGCAGGAGTATACCCCTATAAACTATACAGGGGGACGCATATTCAAAAAATATACAAAAATAAATCAAGTATCCACATATAAAAATATATTGTATTTCAAGTATCCACATATAAAAATATATTATCTAATGTATTTTTTTAACATTTTAAAGTGTTATTTGACCTTAGACGGTTTCCAAAGAGGCGCGGGTTCAAATCATACAGTGATTTGAACCCGCGCCTCTTTGGTTTGGTTTCGTTCAAATTTTTATAAGTTTTCTTAATAAGTATTTCCCCAATGTAATCGCGTTTACAGCCACACATTTGTTTCCCTGCGTAACGACTGACCTCAAATACATCTCTAAATTGTAAAAAAGTACCAAATATATACACCTACTGCTCTTTTAAACAAATCAAATTGTCATTATTTAGTCAATATTACAGATTTCAATACCAAATATTTTATTTAAATCAGTTATATAGACTAAATGTTATATACAATTTGACATTAGTAGAGCATAGATAAATAATTCCTTTACGGGGTTAAGGTAACCATTAGTCTGGTCATCTTTTTTGGTCGTAAGGATACAACAGATTGTTTAAATAAAATAAAATGTAATGATTGTAGTGTATTTATTTGCCGATATAAATATTTATTATTGGATATTTTATCTTATTTTTCTATATCTGCTTGAAGAAATAGATTATTTTCCTTTTTCTCCAACCAATACAAAGCGCGGCGTTGTGTTCTGCCACTCAAATATTAATGTCTCCATAATTACTAAAGTTAAAAGAAGTCCTTAAGATGACCAAAGCATATGAATATAATATAAATGTATTTATATACTACACACAGTTAGGTAATTGCATAATTCTATTATTGATATTTATCCTTTTCATCTATTATGACAAAACACACTCCTAAACATTCACTAAAATTATTTTCCAGAAAATAATAGGCGTGTTCAAACCAAAGGACGAGGAGCCGTACGGAAGGTTAAATCCGAAATGGACCAAATGGATGCACAAGTTGTGCTGTCCGTGCTGCTTCGGCAGGTCGTGTCTCATCCCGAACCAGGGGTACCTGTCGGAGGCGGGCGCCAGCCTGGTGGACTCCAAGATTGGGTTACGGATAGTACCGAAGACCAGGGTCAGTGTATTATGTAACTAAATATCTGTAGGATGATAGTATTTATTTGCACTAGTATAGCTTGCAAGGATTTAGCTGAGCTTTGCATTTGTGTGAGTGTTAATTAAAGTAGAGCCAAAAAAAATTAAAATAAGTTTATTTAATAGCATTACATTAATCTCTCCATTGGACTTCGGATGAGTTATTTAAATTAACATTAAAATGTTCCATTATGTTATCAAGAACAGTGTTATGTCTACAATGATTCTTCTTTTGTTATTGCTTGGTCACATACGTTTTTCTATTCTTGACACGCTCTCTTTTCACGCTGTACCCCGGACACAGCAGGGTAGGCAGAGGGAACCTAGTGTTAAAAGACTCCGTTCCCCACTATCTCATATGATTTACATTCGTGACCTAATTCAGTCATTATAATGAAACTAGCGGCTTAAACTCGACTTCGCCCGCTTAAATATATTGTTATATAATAGCTAAATAAATAAAATCTTACATACATAAAAGCTATATAACTATAAAGTTTCCCTAAATCTGTTTAGTAGTTTGTGGGATGCAGTCTCGCGTAATTAAGCAGGGCGATAGTAAAACTTCCTTCCCAGTCTTGAGTCGTTGTCACAATAGTAAAGAATGGCATGGCAAAGCATGACACAAAGACTTACTAAGGAACATGTAATTATCCTCTCTAGTTACATTAACATCGAAATCATTGTAACGCCATATCAGGAAAATATGAGTGAGATAGCTCATCTAGTCGCCACAGGTTTTTAAGTGAAAGTGAAACAAACATCCTTATTATACAATATTCCTTACAAACTTTCACATTTATAACATTAATAAGATTATTACTTAATTATTATGAAAGACAAGACATATCCACACATTAAAAACTGAAATTTCAGCAAAGTCAACTTAAAAAGGATAAACGTAATTTTTAACTTAAAAAGGATTTTATGACATCGATTCCAGGTGGTGAAGCTGGTGTCGGAGACGTTCAACTACCTGCGCATCGACCGCGAGCGCTCGCGGCTGAAGCGCGCCATCACCGAGCAGTTCCCCAACTTACGGTTTAATAGAATGGGATTACCGCCCAAGGTATTATTTTTTGTTTTTATACATATCTTAGGCGTTATATATTTACGTAGATCCTTGTTTATATCAAATTTTGTGGTATACTTTTTTAGAAAACGTATTAAAATCTCAACGGAATTTGAAAAAAAAACCTCTTGAAAAAAAGCGCTTTGACTGAAGTCATACGTTCTCGTCGAGCTACGTCGAAATTCTTGTACGCTTGTTACAACTTATTTTTGTCGTTAGCATCTCTGCAGGGAGATTTTTTACAAACTTAACTTAGCTTCACGCTTTATCCCTAGCGGGGTAGGCAGAGAAAACGGAGCGCCAAACGCTACGGTCTCTCGGTGGGTCCTCATGCTTTTTACGTGACCTTCCTCCAGTATCTTTGATACTGTGTTTTGGAAGGTCAACCGAGGTCTCCCCCTATCTCTCTTACCGCTCACTTTTCCACCATAAATCTTCTTTGCCATTCTTTCATCACTCATTCGTTCGACGTGCCCAAACCAGCTGAGCACGTTCTTCTTCATTCTCACCGTGACATCCTCGCTAGTACCTGCCATTCTGTGTACCTCTTCATTGCGGATTCGATCAGCTAAGCTGACTCCGCATATCCTACGAAGAGATCGCATCTCCACAGCATTCATCTTTCTTTCATTCTTCTTCTGTAATACCCACGTTTCGCTGCCGTATAACAGAGTCGGTACCAAAACTGCATTGTGTACGGCCAAACGCGCAGCTGTGCTGACGTTTCGCCGTCTCATCAATGCAGCTAAGGCTCCGTTAACCCTGTTACCGGCAGCAATACGCCTTTCCACATCCATCTCGTATCTTCCATCTCTACTGAACATACTTCCCAAGTATACCACTTCATTCACTTGTTCTAATATCTTACCATTTACACTGATCTTGCATTCCGTCCTTTCTTCATCTCTTTCAAAAATCAGAACCTTTGTCTTATTCACATTGAGGCTTAGACCATTATATTCACACCCTTCTTTCAGAGTGGTGACCAATGCCTGCAACTCGCATTCTGATGATGCAATAAGCACTGCATCATCTGCGTACAGCAGGCAATTCACATTCAGGTCACCTACTTTCACTCCCATATCACTTTGTTTCACTCCTTGGAGACAGCTATCCAAATACAAATTGAACAACCAAGCTGACATGGCGCAACCTTGTTTAACACCCGATCGGATGTCAAACCAGGGCGACATGCCAGCTCCTACTCGCACGCAGGCTGAGTGATCTCTGTAAAGAGACTTTACAGCCTGCAGCAAGGGTCCGCTCACATTGTACCGGGGTAGTATCTCCCATAATTTCGCTCTTACAACTCTGTCAAACGCCTTTTCCAAGTCCACAAAAGCACAGAAAACTTTTTGGTTAACGGCCAAAAATTTTTCCGTGATCATGCGGAGGGAAAAGATCTGATCCATACACCCTCTTCCAGGTCTAAAGCCTCCTTGGGCCTCCCACAACAACCTTTTAGATCTCTCTTGCATTCTTCTCGCTAAAACTTTAGCATAAACTTTACTACCTAAGCTAATCAAACTGTTAGCCCTATGTTTTGCGCAGTCTATCTGTGAAAGGCACGATGACCGCACCTCGCCAATCGTCTGGGACCTCTCCTGATTTCCAGCATAAATTTCACAAAAACCAGAAATGGTCAAAGACGCGTGGCCTACCATATTTGATCATCTCGGCAGTAACTCCATCTGCTCTCGCTAACTTACCACATTTCAGACCTTGTATTGCACTCTCAACTTCTTTTACACTGATTTCGCCATCAGCTACATCAAGACTCAGCGTTTCGCTGCTACTTGAGACTGAGGCGTCATCACATTCATACATCTCCTTGTAAAATTCCGCCCATCGCTGCAAAACGTGTGGTTCTTCCGTTAAAATTTCACCGTTCTTCGAAAGTACCCCTTTCATACTACAGGTTAGCGAGCAACCTCGAGAAACACTAACTTCTCGCCAGAAAAGCTTCGTATTTTCTCTGAAGTTTTTCGTTAACCTTTCGTCTCTTTCATTCTCTGCCTTTTCACGCTTCATCTTTATCAGTACTTTCGCTTGATGCTTTTGCAGCTTATACTCTTTCTTTTTAATTTCTTTCATACTTTTATCCTTACCTGAGGCTTTATAATCCTGCCATGCTTTCTTCTTTCTTTCTATAGCATCTTGCACTTCATCATCCCACCATTCGTCGCGCTTTTTGGTAAAGCCTCTTTTCCCTTCACCACATACCTCTATTGCTGCTTCCTTCATGCAATCCCTAAGGTTCTGCCAGCATACTTCAAATTTACAAAAGATTTTTTACAAATTTCCGCTAATTAATTATCCAAAATCAGAGCGCTTGGACGGTTTTTCAGAGGCGCAGGTTCAAATTTCTAAGAAGGTTTTTAACATTTTTAAAGAGTTATTCGACGCTTAGGAAAGAAAAATACTTATTTAGAAAACGTATAAAATTTTGAACGTAGCGGGACTCGAATCCGCGTCTCTTGGAAATCGACCAGGAGCTCTGTTGTTAGCAACTCTGTAGGGAGATTTTTACAAATTTCTGCTACCTTACATAAATAAGGTACGTATGATTTAGTGGTCAGAGCACCTGGTCCGTTTCCAGGAGACATGGGTTCGAGTCCCGCTACGTTAAAATTTTTATACACGTTTTTAAATAAGTATTCTAAGAAGGTTGCTTACAATGTCTCACCATGTACTTTAGATAAAAAAAATACATTGCGGGACACAGTGTGACGTTATAACGACGTTAATTATGTATGTGTATGTTTATGGTTCCAGGTGGGGTCCTTCCAAGTGTTTGTAGAGGGTTACAAAGACGCAGACTATTGGTTAAGGCGCTTCGAACAGGAACCTCCCTCGTCACAAGTCATGGACACGTGAGTCTTTAGATATTGCATCTTTTTATATTCATTTACCTATCCTAAGTTTTCCTATTTCTTGTGGTTTGATTTTTTTGTTTTAAAGTAACATTTCTTACTTTATTTTTAAACTTAATAACAGTAAATCTGGGATATATACAAAATCATTTCTTACTATCCGATATTACTATTTTTAGTGATGGTCACAAGTTGCTAATATATTATTTGTCAACACTTTTAATTACTAATAGATCTGCTGAACCGAAAAAACTTTTGCATGCAGTTGAAATTGTTTTAGTTGTGAAACAGGACCATTCAAAGCTATTAATGGTTATCGTCCAGTCTCTCGTTCGACAATACTGATATTTTATATGTAACTTAATACAGCTTCACGCTTTTTCCTGCGCAACAAGGTGTTACGTTGCGTGTTTAGTGGCGGAACTCAACGCTGTGCTTCTTCTATTAACTTATTACTTGAATTTCTTGTGTGTCAGTTTCCAGCTGCAGTTCGAGCGGCTGGTGGTGCTGGACTACATCATCCGCAACACCGACCGCGGCAACGACAACTGGCTCATCAAGTACGAGGCGGAGGCCGAGCACGGCATGACGGAGCCGTCGGAGTGGGGCGGGCGGGGTGCTGCGGTGCGCATCGCGGCCATCGACAACGGGCTGGCGTTCCCGTTCAAGCACCCCGACTCGTGGCGCGCGTACCCCTACCACTGGGCGTGGCTGCCGCACGCCAAGCGCCCCTTCAGCCGCGCCACGCGCGAGCGCGTGCTGCCGCTGCTCTCCGACATGCACTTCGTGCAGGAGCTGGTCGACGACCTGCACGCGCTGTTCCGGGTCAGCACATACTCAATATGCTCCATTACCTTTTACTTTTGTACTTTGTCTGAAGTCCTCCTTTCTTAGCCCTATCAAATCTCCTCCACATTTACAAACATTTTTGTCCCTCCGTTGATAGTAGTTACTCAACACATAATGTTGAAAACTCAAGTGGAAATAACAAGACAGACCACAGAACTCTGTTTTCTGTATCTTTGTAGGTTTTTTTTACCTACTGTAAAACTTTAAAAAATATTAAAATATATTTTCTCCATCTCTACACTCATCACACTTCTTACTACAAATGATAAAGTAATGAAACATTTGAAACGCCTTCTGGATTTGGCGTCACGTTGAGAGTTCGAGTCCTACTCGGCGGAATTAGTTATTTAACATTTTAATTTCCTTGCTTTCGCTCATAATTAGACAAAACACAGCGTTTAATTCCACCACTGTACACGAAATGCTTAAAAAAAATTGTAAAAAGTGGTAAATGGAGTGTCTTAACACTAGGTGTTGTCGGGATATAGTATGAAGTCTGAAAAGCAAACTTAGTCCCTACTCCTGCACATCTCTACTGGGTGGTATTGTAGAAAAAAGAAGAAAGAAGAGACTGTCTATATCTCTTCCTCTTATACTAGTGGTTATCCATAATCTATGTTACAAGAGTTACATGATTCCCCTGTCATCTTTTTTTTATTATAGCTGATCACATGTGCTGGTCACATGTGACTAGCACATGTGCTGGTGACTATGAGACCCCTTATCGACCTTTTGTCACACAATATGTCCCTCCGCAGCAAGACAAGGGCTTCGACCGCGGCCTGTTCGAGCGCCAGATGTCGGTGATGCGCGGACAGCTGCTCAACCTCACGCAGGCGCTCAAGGACGGCAAGAGCCCCGTGCAGCTCGTGCAGATGCCCGCCGTCGTGGTCGAGAGGTACGAGCGCGGCGTTCAGTTCCGCCCGTATGGGAGATTAGCGGGAAGTAATCAAACGTGCGGCGTATACTGTAGATGGTTTATTACTGAGACCGACGATGGCCGTTACACAGACACATACATGACAACTATCTTTCTTATATGCAGAGTACAACGTGAAGTTAAAAAAATTATTCACTCATTAATTCTAAAATTTTAATTTATTAATTTTCTTACTTTTCATTGTTTCCAAATGAACAATGACCAAAGAACAGAAAACCTCTCCTCTCACGACTCGTCGACCGTACTGTACTACAGCACAATACATTTATAATATTAAAAAATATTTTTTTAATTAAAATACACATTTATGAAAACTAAACTAAGAAATACAATAAATCAAACACGTAGTATGTTATGTATGCAGGTCTAAGAGCGGCACGACGTCGTCGCGTTTCTTTGACTCGTTCCAGCAGCGCTTCCAGCACAAGTCACCGTTCTTCTCGTGGTGGTGACCACCGCGGACCACCACCATCACCACCACTACTGCAGGTGAGTACTGAAAGATTGTCTGACAAACGAACATAGCCAGATTCGTACCCTCGCCCCTTGAAAACCGTTTAAACACTCGATTATTAATTATTAAATATTTTATTCCGTCGAGTGGTAATCGAACCCACAGCTGTCACGTTTGCAGTCGATTGAGCCCTGTGGCACGACGGACCGTTTATTTTCTATATAAACAATGTTTAATTATGTTTCATTTTTTTTTCAGGAGGCAACAGGTTTTCGGCGAAGCTGTTATATAATATAGAATCATTTGTATGTATGTATGTATGTAGGCTAGTTCCATGTATTGTTAATGTTAAAGTTGAACTCTTGTTGCAACGAAATAAAGTCTAAACTCGTCTAACTCTACCGAAATATGTCTAATTACATATAAAACTTGTCTAAATTGTATAATTTTGTGTAATGAAATATGTTTAATTATATGATCAATCTTTATCAAACTTGGTGTTATCGATATCAATCCTTAAATGAGTAAATTGATTTTAAAATATTGATTTGAATATCTATTTTAATTGATGCAACACAACATCAATTTGCCTTTATGTTACAAATCTAATTCTATGAATATTTTTCTGCACCAAGATCATTAATCTTGTAAAGCTATTTATTCATTTACGGTTTAAATCGATATTTTCATAAATTTCATGAAATATAAAAAAGAACAGATTCAAAATACTCTGAATGATGACAAAATGTGTATAATTTGTGTTAATTCAATCAAAAAATATTAAATTAATATAAATTATATATATAATATTTTTAACTAATTTCAATTCCTTTCATATATATATTTTGTTATTAATAATTTTATTTTCTTTTTCTTATTACTTTCAAAGAAAAAATTATCATCTACATTCTATAATATAATAATTATCTATTATATTTTTATTCTTTTATAAATTTTTAAAATTACTAAAATAGTGCATGGCGGAACCTACCAAAATTAAATGGAAAATGGATTTAAGTGACTACCAACTACCGCAATGGTTGTGGGTTCGATCCCCTACATTTTTTACATGGACAAATACAGGAATGATTATTTCTAAAAATAATTTAATTTCCCCACTTTATTCTATATGTAATGTCTATAAATTGGGCAGTGCGTGGAGAGTAGAGTGTCTGAACACAAAATTTTCTGTCTAATCTACTGTGTGCGATCAATAATCAATTATAAGCACCGATTACAACCTAATTAGGTATCGATTTAATTGGATCTGTTCAATGAGCTGTATATTTTACGTATTAAGGTTCCGTCAATATTTCTTTTTAATTTAGATTGTTTTTTAAAGCGATTCATTCCAACCGTAGTAGTGCCGTCACACGGTAAGTTCTGTATATACGAAGCTTGTTTTTGTAGCTGCTACGTACTTCTATGAACATTATAAATATCTAGTTATTTTCATATAAATATATATAATTTTTAATTTATTTAAAGTTCTATATTGAGAATTAATTTCACGTGTTTTTAATCTATTGCTTGAAACTCGCGCTCTATTATTTTTTTTACAATTTTTGTTATGATCGTAACATGGTATGTTATATCAACTCCTTTGATTTTTTTAGATAATAACGATAAAAAAAATACATTATATAGACTAGTCAAATGGTCTTATAATATCCAGAAAAGCGGATTCAAGTAAGATTTACCTCTCATTTTCAAACTTCATATTAAAATTTAATATTATTACAAGAAAAGAATTTATATTTGTTGTAAAAATACTGAAATTTCTCACTGATTTCTCGACTGGCACTAAGAAGTATTTTGAAGAAAAAAAAAACAATTTGTAAATTATAAGTTTAATAAAGCAGCTATTTAAATAGGCTTTCTGTATATATTATGTTTGTCATATAATCGATCACTAAATATTATATTATATTTGTGTCTTATAAGAAAATGCTAGAATTTACTTCTGTAAAGTAGTCGATGTGTTTATCGTCATAAAAGTGAAAGAAACAATCGATTGTAGACGGAAAATCGATTAAATATCTATAATATTTTGAAGTACTTACGTCGTGTATAATATCATTATAGGTTAAAGTCAAAGTTTATTTATAGAGTTAATTTGCTTTATAAGTTTATTTTTAATATGTATGGAAGTCAATATTTTATTTCGTAAAACCTTTATATAATCTGTGATGATATTTTCACTAGACACGCCTATTCCTTTGTACTTTAATAACTTGCCGTAAAAAATATAAAACAGTTATGTTTGAAATGCATTAATTTAAATAATTTATTATTGATTTCAATTGTTACTAGTCTTAATTTGAACAAAGACATTTTCTTAATCTGTCATTAACCACAGATAATTAGTTATTTTATACAGAAAAATGTAAAACTAGCGTTGGTAATACAATTATAAATAATATTTAAACGTTTATATCCTATTAAATAATTACTTTTAAAAACCTTTTAATAAAGAAAATACCTGAAAATTATTTTATTTTATGTTTCTCAATTATTTAAAACATGAATAGTAAATCTGTTTTAGTTAATTTAATTACTTGCTAAGCGCTTTATTGTGATTGTCTAAATATAATATTTTTTTTATATTATTATGTAAATTACACTTAAAGCTATGAATAGTCAATAAGGTTAAGAAATGATCCTTGCATTTCTATAGCTGTGAAATATTATATCTTAAAGTTGATTGTTTTTTGTGTTTACATTAGAAATATTGTAATTTTCATATAATATTATTCAACTTAATGAACTGTTTTTTGGCCTTTTTTTTCACTGTGACATTGATAACGTTTTATAGCAGGAATAAAATAATTTACTTTTATAGCCTCATTCTGTATATATCAGGGTAGGATGAGAGAGTAGTGTTAAAACGATCCGTTCCCCACATACGACCTGATCTTTAAGATATTGCATGTTTAAGTAGTGGAACTATACCTCTTGTTTCGTTTCTTACGCTCCCGAAAGTCAGTGGCTGTTGCGCTGCGCAACGACTGCCTCGTAGTAATTATAATTTTCAAAAAGAATTTTCACTTAACGCCTTTTTTGTTCTATTTAAATTTAAAATCCTCTTTTTTCATATAAAGTAACAGCTTTTATCAATTAAGAGAATATTCATTCAGTCATTTATATATTAATGTCATAGTGAATAAAAATGTAACAGAAATAAAAAGAAAGTCTAGTTATTATAATTTATAACCAATAGTCAAAGTGCCTGGAACGGTGTTTGACGGAATTCCAGCGATAGTACAATGTAGAAAGAAACGGTGAAAAGGGAGTGATCTCTTTTGTGATAGATACTTCTAGAACTAAACTGATGTTTTACAACTTCTTTTAGTTTTTGATTTGTGAATGTTTTCAACTGAATATAGATTACAAATAATATTAATATTGTTATTAATAAAATATTTCCAGTGGCATAACTTTGTTGTAAAAAAAATACTATTATTTAATACAATTTTGGGATTGTTAGCTTACTTTAAATAGAATTGAGTGTTCAATTAATTATCTATGTTGGCTGTATGTATATTTATTATTTATCTGTAATGTCAGTTTGTTCTAAAAGTGTAAAAGATACCACAGTGTGTAAATAGTTTTAACCAGTTTTGTTGGTAATTGATTCATGTTTATACGCATTATTTAATTTTTGAAGGAAAATATAATCACCATCGCATTTTTCAATTGTTTTATTTTTTATGTCCTTATGTTTTTTTTTATTTAAATATTTTATAAAACGCCATTTAGCGCTTAATTTTTTCAATAATAGGATTTTAATTCAAATTCAAAATATTCTTTATTCAAATAAACTCTTATAAGCACTTTTGCATCGTCAAATGAACATATAACAAAAAAAAAGCTACCACCGGTTCAGAAAGCAGTTCTTCTGAGAAGAGCCCTCAAGAAACTCAACAGTTGCTCTTTTCAAAGTCAATGATATAATATATCATTTTATTACATGAACTGGCAGCTATCCTGCTTCACATTCAATAGACATTAATTCCATGCACGTTAATCCTCTAAATATTCTTGAACAGTGTAATAAGCTTTACTTGTTAGTATTTTTTTTAAAGCTACTTTAAATTGTGGTAGTGGCAAACTTAGAATACACTGCGGAAGTTTATTATATACACGTATACTCAGACCCATAAAAGATTTATTAACTTTTTGGAGGCGAAAACGTGGCGTAACAAGTTTATCTTTATTTCTCGTTCCTATCGTATGTATATCTCTATTTTTACTATGACACTGTACATTTTGCCGGACAAACAGAATATTATAATATACAAATTGTGAAGCAACTGTAATAATACCTGCATCTTTAAAAACATCTCGCAGAGAATCTCGAGCTCTTAGATTATAAATATATCTCACGGCTCTTTTTTGGAGAATAAATATTGAATTTATATCTGAAGCACTGCCCCATAGCAACATTCCATAAGGTAAAATACTTTGAAAATAGCTAAAGTAGACTAGTCGGGCAGTTTCGACGTCCGTCATTTGTCTTACACAAATTATTTCTTCTCTATGGATATGGGAATCTCTAAACTGGGCAGAAAAACAATATAGGTTTATTTTTTTATTTTTGATTAAAATTAAAAATAACGCATTTCGTGGACTACCCGTACACAAGGATCGTGGAAAGTTGTTAAAATCAAAAGAAATGGTTTTTAAACTGGAAGGATATTTAAATTTTAAAATAATCTATATATATAAAAGGACTTGTGCTGATTGACTGAGGTAAGACGCACGCAGAGCCGTAACCGCTGATGGTAGAAACGTGAAATTTGGGCAGATGTTTATTTTCATATTCTGGACATCCACTAAGAAGGGAATTTGAAAAATTTTAACCCTAAAGGGATGAAATAGGGGTTGAAAGTTTGTATGGAAAAAAATTTTAATCTGTACCGATTTTTATAAAATTTGAAATTCAGACTCTTAAAAATATTTCATTGAACACGTGTTTCATGGTTTTTAAGAATTCACCCCCTAAGGGTTCAAATAAGGGGTTGAAAGTTTATATGGAAAAATCTTTAAATTGCCACCGATTTTTATAAAAATTTAAATTCAGACTGTTAAAAATATTTTATTGAACACGGGTTTCGTGGTTTTTTGAGAATTCACTCCTAATAAGCGGGCGAAGCCGCGCACGCCCTCTAGTATCTTAATATGACAAAAAGCCTTTTACTTGCCTATCTATGTAAACTTTGGTATATGTTTATTACAAATAAATATATATGACTGTAAATTAAACTTTTTTTTTACTTAAAAATAAATTAAATCACCTTCACGCTGTATCCCGCACACAGCAGGGTAGGCAGAGGGAATTTAGTGTTCGCTCGCCGTTCCCTACTTTCCGCCGAATTCTGGAGGCATTGCGTGCTGAGTATCACTTTATGCTTCTATATTTTTTTAATTTATTTAACATATTGAGTGTTTCGGGTAAAGTATACAGAAAAATAACACAACAATCAATAATAAATAATTTTATTTAACAAATGCATCATATTGTACACGCGTTGTGCGAAATGAACTAAAAAGCTGAACTAAAATTATTTTGTAAGCAAAAATATAATAACAACAAAACGACAATAACAGTAACAAAACAACAGGAATGCTTTCATTTAGACTAGAAATATACTGGTATCAAAGTGTTATTTAAATATAATTTAGCATTTTACTATTTTTAATATATTTCCTACTTCATGCATATACACATATATATCTCTATAAATAGGCAAGGTGTTAAGTCATTCTATTCTCCACTTTCCTTCATTATTTAGAGATATTTCACCTTGAATTGCGTAACTCAACGCTGCGTTTGCTCAAATAGATGGGAGACGCAATCATTTTCAAATTTAATTATTCTCAAGAAGTATTCGATTTAACAGTAGCTAAACGATCATATTTTGTAACAGTATTATTATTATTTAAATGTTTTTGGTTTGACATATTCGACTAGTTTTTTTTGAGACTGACATAAAATATTATATATAAATTCATAAACATATACATATTTTCAATAAGCACTTTTACAATCCTAAGTATTATACGTGATTACATTTTTAAAATATTTTAAACAAAAACATAGATATTCGGTATTTTATCTATAAATATCGATTCTAGATTTCATTTTAAAAAAAAATATCGATAAATGAATTATTTTTATAGCTCATTATGATTTTTTTTCAGTTCATTTTCGTTCTTAATACAATCTCTATATAATATTATAATGTAATAGTATGTTTAATTGTCTTTTACAATCTTAGGATCATAAATATTGAAATTTAATACAGTAATTTAAAACAAAAATGGACTTTAACCTGTAACTCATATCTACAGCTGTTGTTTTAATATAACCCAGTTTTATACAGTTTTTATCATGTAAGCCATTACCATTTCAAGAAATATAGAGCTACATTGTACTATATTATCCAAGGTTTTAATAATTTGCATTTCAACCATAGAAATTAAAAAAAAACTGATTGAAAATGTGAAATAAAAAATAGATTACAAAATATTTTTAAAATTTTAGATAAAAAAGCTAAAATAAAGCACCGGTAAAATTTAAATATAATAATACAAAAAAATATATAAGAATATAACGTCAATTACTAAAAATATTTAATTTTAGTAATTTAATTTAAGCAATTAATTTCACTTTTATTACATTACAATATTCACACATAAAGGAAAAGAAAAGTAACCTTAAGACTTACAATTTGTAAATATATATATACATGTCCATTCATGCCATTTTTTAAAAAAACTAAAAAAATATTTCTAACAAATAGCAAAAGCAAATTCTTATATTTAGAGTGAGATCTCAGGGCTCCTAGACCTACGGCATTTTGGCAAAGACCAATTTGATTGCTCATTCATCCTCCCAGACAGAGATGCACCTTTATTTAGCACTACCTCTAAAAGGACGCTACTTTAAAGTTAGTGAAAACACATACTATCTTAACTACATATTGGACTAGTAATAGTCCTAAAAATTTCAACTTTGCTAAAATTACGTAGGTCTGGGAGCCCCGGGATCATGGGCTAATACTTTAATTTTCTGTATACATAAATATATTCTACAATTAGTAGCTAATATTAGTTTTAGCTTCACGCTGTATCCCGCATTTAGCAGAGGGGATTGACTTTACATGTATTATATAAGCTACAATTGAATTGTCATAAAAATAATTTAATACCTTGAATCACTAGAATTTAACCATAATTTTCAGTACAATATAATCATATAATATCAATAAATTTATAATTATTTCTACACAAGAAAAAAATGTTTTTGTAAATTATATAAACTAGCACACAATCATTGATTATTAAATAAAATCTTATCATAACTGACTTGAAAAGCAATATATATGTATAGACTAAAATTAAAAATATCATGATTTCGAAATGAACCAGCGACTACCTCCATCAACCCTTATTAAAATACCAATAAATATATATAATATGATATATATGTACTTAAGTCAATACAAATGAGGCCAGTCGTGGCGCAGCGGCACAAAGTGTGACTGTAAAACCGACTGCTTGTGGGTTCGATCCCCACTCGAGGAGATGAAATATTTACTGCCCCTGTGCCACGACTAGCCTCATTATTATTTTAATAAGATGATAATTTAATTTTAGTAACAGTTGTATTATTGATGTTGGTAACATTGTTTTTGCGGGTTATATTCGTAGTAATATATAGATTTGATTAATTAAAGAAGATGATCAGAAACTAATAAAATTTTGATTTTAATGATGACGATAATAATAATAACCGTTTATCGTTGCACGTGTACTAGATGCTGGTACTTGACAAAGGCAATGGCGGCGAGTTCTTTGCAGAATTCTTCAAGGACTATCAAACTTTCTACGAGTTGATTATGGTCTCCGCTGGAAGAACAAAGATATTTCAGTTTTAGCACCATGTAAAAATATATATAATGAGAATTAAACCGGCTTGTATTGTTTTTTTGGGTTCGATTTCTGCTCGAAGCAATGAAATTTTTAATGTTATCATTTTCTCGCTCTAGTAACGAGGATAAGCGCGGTGTTGTGTCCCATCATTCAATGGCAATGCCTCCAAGTTTAGGCGAAAAGTAAGGAATACAAGTGTCTTAATTTCAACGGAGTGTAAGACAATCATTATATAGAATTATATATACTAAACACGATTTTGTTAAAATAGTTCTTATTTTACTTACATTTCATCATAACTAGGATCCTCACTCATCAGCTGTTGTCTCGTATTTTCAATGACCTTCCTATAATTCTTAATCCTCGGCACTTCAATAGTGATCCTTCTGGCTACATCTTGTAACGTTTTGAATAACGTCGTCGTCTTCTTGCTCACAGGTAGGTACGGGTTCAATAAATACTCGTGCAAATATGGATGTGGAAGGAGTGCTAATTTGGATATTATCGACGTCAAGTGTAGATTTACTTGGTAAGGCTGATCCGGCATCCTTGATAGTAATTTAAATACCATTCTTAAGAATGGACCTTCGTCGAATTCATCAGATTTTTGCTTGAAATTCTCCTCTTGGTGACCAAAACTGGTATTTTCTGGACCGGTTAGGAGTTCCAAATTTCCTGGTTGGCTATCCATGCTGGTATGATGATGGAGGGCATCAAACACATGGTCCAAGTGTAAATCTGCTTCAGGTCTACTGTCTCGGCTGTCACAGCTATGTGCTGAACTAGGAGCGATTTCAGTTTCTATTGTTGACCACTTATATGAAGATGTTATGTCTAGCCATAGCTGGAAATATTGTTTGATTTGTTTGGTTCGTTGCTTTGTGACAGTAGTCAGTACAAATTTAATGTTAGATAATATATTTAGGCCCCTATACCTATGCCATTTTAGCTGAAATTTTGAGGATTTTAGTCTTATATGTAGTTAAGACAGCATCCGTACTTACTAACTTGAAAGTTTAGCCCTTTCAGAGGTAGCCTCAACTAAACCTTCACATACATTAAAAAAGAAACGCTGGTATTTAACTATGTTATATCCTTCCTTAACCAGCTAACGTGAACGTATTTATATTTATTTGTAAATATTAGAAATTATATTTTATGATAATCAATTATTCTATTAGGTGGAGATCCCATTGGATAAATGTGTAGGGATCGGTATTTCTAATGAAACTTATATTTAAGAATGATACATGATAGTAGAATAGATTACACTAGGGTTGCCTAAAAGAATCCTGCCGCAATCACCTTTAATTAATGTTTTTCGTAACTCGTTTTTGGAGAAAATTGCACTCATATGTTTTTTATGTGAATCGCACATCATTTGAAAGAAAATCGCATAAGGAATTGGAAAAACAATGGTTGCCAGCTCTCAGTCTGCCGCAAGCCCAGGGTTGCCTGGTTTAAAGAGGTCACTTAATGTTAATATTTGCACTCATGTGTTTTTTTAATGAATTATATATCAAATTAAAACTTTTTTTTTTTCTCATCACTAAAACACATGGTTGCCTGGAAAATAACTGCCGCAAGCAAAGGTTGCCATCATTTGAAATATTTTGTTCCGATTCCCTTTGACTGAGAATAGACGATGAAATGCCTTATGTTTTAAAGTTAAATATTATATAATAGAAGGTCAATCTTAAAATTAATGTTTATTCTAGCTGTTCACCTGTGAAATGATGATTTTCATCATATTAAGTACATACAAACATGTATTTAAACATGAAATCATCCTTATTTTTCAAGTGAAATAATAAATCCATGATATTAAATCCTTGCTAAATCTGTTTTCTAAATACTAATACTCATTTAAATTATCATTTTAAAATGACTAAATTATCTAATTAAGTAAATGTTTACAAATATCGATTATTATAAGGTATTAATTACATCATGTTACCTTAATATCTGCAATAATTGTCACCCTTCATTATTAAAGGGTGACAATTATTGCAGATATTTTATATATATGGAAAATAACTGCCGCAAGCAAAAGTTGCCATCACCTTTGCTTGCGGCAGTTATTTTCCAGGCAACCATGTGTTTTAGTGATGAGAAAAAAAATAAGCTTTAATTTTATATATAATTCATTAAAAAAACACATGAGTGCAAATATTAACATTAAGTGACCTGTTTAAACCAGGCAACCCTGGGATTGCGGCAGTCTGAGAGCAGGCAACCATTGTTTTTCCAATTCCTTATGCGATTTTCTTTCAAATGATGTGCGATTCATATAAAAAACATATAAGTGCAATTTTCTCAAAAAACGAGTTACGAAAAACATTAATTAAAGGTGATTGCGGCAGGATTCTTTTAGGCAACCCTAGTGTAATCTATTCTACTATCATGTATCATTCTTAAATATAAGTTTCATTAGAATTACTGATCCCTACAGTTTTAAGCAATGATATCTTAGGCCATTTACAATATAATATTAGTATATGTGTACTATTGCGTATATATGTATGTATTTATATATGTATAAATATATAAAGCAAGCACACCGCCTACCGATTTACATACTTCTAAACCTTAAGGTTGCCTGGCAGAGATCGCTTATAACGATAAGACCGCCTGCTGTGCATTTTCTTATGTAAATTATTTTTCTTTTACTTCTCTTTATTTTGTGGTGTACAATAAAGTATTTTTATTATTATTATTATGTTTCAAGAATAATGTAAAAAAAGTCATCAATAAGACTCTTTACACTATTAGACTATTAATCCTCAAAATGTCAGCTTTGCTAAAATGACAGGCATGGGGGCGCTGTGAACTCAGTATTATTTAGAACATAATTAATTAAGATCTGTAATCATTGAATTTTGATACCTTAAAACAATTTTTATAAAGTAGGCGGAAAATGGATTAGCGTTCAAACATTATTTCTGTGTTCTATAAATCTGAGAATGTAAAAGGCGTGGAGATGATTGCCTTTTACATTGCAGTGTAGTCATAAGGAGCAAGATTGTTCATTTTCCGGACGCGGCCATTTCTTGGCATATATGGGTATTATTAATACCAGAATCAACTTCGTACCTAACGTTATCATACCAAGTAAACGTTTTTTTTTTTCTTTGTTTACATTTATAATTTAATTTATAATTTTAAATTTTTAGTATATTCAAAACTAAAATCACCATAACAAACCTTCTTCTTAAATTATCTCATTGTAATATTTTTTTTATATTTTTAACAACTACAACTCATTTATATACAATAAATAAAATTATACAATTATAGATATTATCACAGTGTATAATATTTATATTTGATATCCTGTGGTACATAGGAAAAGAAATACTGTTATCAAGTTTAGTTTATCTTAAAGCTTTTAGTGGTAATCAATGCGAATAAGACAAAGGTTATTTTTTCAAATTTTTGAAAGAGATGAAGAAAGGACGGAATGCAAGATCAGTGTGAATGGTAAGATACTAGAAGAAGTAAATGAAGTGGTATATTTGGGAAGTATGTTCAGTAGAGATGGAAGATACGAGATGGATGTGGAAAGGCGTATTGCTACCGGTAACAAGGCTAACGGAGCCTTAGCTGCATTGATGAGACGGCGAAACGTCAGCACAGCTTTATACGGCAGCGAAACTACCCACGTTTCGCTGCCGTATAAAGCTGTGCTGACGTTAGAAGTGCTGACTTACAGAAGAAGAATGAAAGAAAGATGATTGCCGTGGAGATGTGATCTCTTCGTAGGATATGCGGAGTCAGCTTAGCTGATCGAATCCGCAATGAAAAGATACACAGAATGGCAGGTCTAGTACCTGCGAGGATGTCACGGTGAGAATGAAGAAGAACATGCTCAGCTGGTTTGGCCACGTCGAACGAATGAGTGATGAAAGAATGGCAAAGAAGATTTATGGTGGAAAAGTGAGCGGTAAGAGAGATGGGGGAGACCTCGGTTGACCTTCAGAAACATAGTATCAAAGATACTGGAGGAAGATCACGTAAAAAGCAGGAGGACCCCCCGGAGGGCATGTATGAAGAGGTTCATGACAGTGGACGAGGCGAAAGAGGTATGTAGAGACCGTAACGTTTGGCGCTCCGTTCTCTCTGACTACCCCGCGAGCGTGAAGCTAGTTATAGTTTTAGTGGTAATGTTAGTGTCAGTGTCAGAGATAGTGTAGCAGCAATACCTGGTAGTGTCTCTGGGCGTCGTGCACGTAGTGCTCGTAGTCGGCGCCCAGCGGGTCGGACAGCACGCCGCGCGGCAGCAGCAGGAGGAAACTGTTGTATATAATATATGAAAATCAAACTACAATTCAATTTGTTTTACCTTTTATTATTCTAAAATATGTACAATTATGTTTACACTTATTTATTATATTATATTTATAATAACTTAGATAATTACGAGCCAAAGAATAAAATTCTGTTTGGAACGAGCAAAAAAGAAACATTAGTTTAGTTATTTGATTATGGCAGCATTGTGCTCATGTGTCGAAATTCCCAGTAAATATCATTGACGTTTCTTGTAAACTATTTGTGATATACGTTAATTTTATTTTTTAAACTGGTTCATCTTTAGACTCCATTGTTTAAGTTATGTTATAAAAAGTTAAACTTAAAGTATTACCTAATCATGGCCACTCAAAAATACTGTATAAAATCCCCAATAGTGGTGACATATTATATTTGAAAAATGAGATTAAATAATTTTAATATTTTTTATAGACAAGCACACATTATTTTTAAGTAAATAATTTTCTAATATTTTTTCCTATATACATAAAAATATGTTAAAGAAGTAAATGTTTCAAAAAATAAATATATTATATTTTTATCATTTTTAAAGTAATTATTCCACAGTTAGAAATGAAAAATACCTATTAAAAAGACGTATTCTTAATAAGTAAATATATAATATTAAAAAAAACATAAAAAAAATCATCTTTTATATACCATAAAAGAGATACCATAAGAGAAGAAACAGTTTTGAATCAATGCATATTGTTAAAAAGCGTCAAAATATTTTACTTTACGATATTAAAGTGTTTATTTCAATATTTGAAAATGAATTTTAATGTGTGTACATTCGCAGTTTTTCACATAAGAATTAAGTTGAATGATAAGATTATATATTTAAACAATATATTTATTCTATATAAGTTAATGCTTTGCAAGTTAATAATCGATTTTTATGAGTTAATTATATCGATATTAATAAATCTAACTTAGATGGCAATAAATCTTGTAAATATATATTAAATATATATTTTATGTTGAGCTACCTTTAAATATTTACTATAATACTTAAAAAAATAAACAAAATAAAAAATAAAATATTCATATGGCAACACAATAAAAAAATTAAAACTATCTACTTTACAAAAATAAAATGCTCCTTTTGATGTTGTCTATAAAATAAATGATATGTAAAACTTTTTAAAAAATAACATTAGAAGGATTACTTATATAGGTAAGTTAGAAAAAATTTGAAATATTCAAGTATGACGAAAATAAGTATATTGATAAAAAAAATGTTTCATTCAAACGTTCTTAAAATTTTATGAAATACATGTTCGTATATAAAATTTCTTATTTTATCTATGTTAAGAATACCCCATATAATATATATATATATATATATATATATATACACATATATGTATGTATGTATGTATATATATACCCCATAAGGCCAGATAAAAAAAGCCTTCGCTTTGAAAATGTTTTTTTGTCGTTACACTTGAATATTTCGATATATATGCATTCTAATCTATGAAAGATCGTCTGTGCGTGATTCGGCAGCCATTGACTCGTCGATTAGCGTTTTGAGTCTCTCAAGGCGCCTAAAATTTGAAATAATCGATATCATAATTGAATAATGTTTTTTAAATTATGAAAAATATTTTTTTGAATGTTTGAATATTATGTTTTAATGTTGTTGTAGTTAAAAAGCAATTTTTAATTGTTGTTGTTAATAATGAAATGACGTATAGGTACATGTGAAAACTAAAATCGATCGATCGTATCGGTGTACATAACAAAATCTTTACTTGATTAAGAAATTAGCTATTAAACGTGTAGATACTTTAATATTTAATATATTCGTCTGATTTTAATAGAAAAAAAACACATATCAAAATCTGATGAATGCATATAATCAAATCAGTTGAGTTCAGTTCAGTTCTTAGTTTATGGTGTTCCGAGCGTACCAGTTGAACAATAATCACTCCGCGAAGGTCACGTTGTATGGAGAATACACAAAGGAGATTGGATGGAAAAAGGTAAGACGTTACACAATAGGAGAATGCTTGTCAAAAGAGATACAAATATATATTATAATTTCTTCTTCACTCTAACAAAAAATAAATTAAAATAAAATAAATCAGCTTCACGCTGTATCCCGCATACAGCAGGGTAGGCAGAGGGAACCTAGTGTTAAGACACTTCGTTCCCCACTTTCTGCCGAATTCTGGAGGCATTGCGTATTGAGTGGCAGAACTCAACGCCGCAATTTGCCTCGACACCAGAGCGAAAAAATGGAAATATAAATTTGAGTAAATATTTCATCTCCTCGACTGGGGATCGAACCCACAACCAGTCGGTTTACAGTCACACTTTGTGCCCCTGCGCCACGACTGACCTCTGGCCAAAAAATAAATATAAAAACATAAAATAGAATAAAGTTCAAATCCTCTATATATTCATGAAGAGAAATACCATCGAGTCTTATTTGCGTGCGTTGCGTTGGCTCTAAAAAGTAAAATGCTAAATCTAATTTTTCCCATTCTCGTAGACATTTTAAGAAATTCTCTCTTAGTACTTCCCTACACTCCCTAACCTATCTACATGACAAATGTCAACCTTCTTAGGCCACAGAACACACTTTATGAGTTGTCTGTCAATCACTCAGTAATGAAAGAGTTTTATATATACAGATAGCATAACATACACTCACCTATTAACAACACGATGTAATTCAGCGTGTTCCCCACACAGTGATTCATGGGGGTCCCGGTGGTCGTGGGGTTCATTGGGGTCGTTGGAGTCCTCGTGGGCCAGTAGAGCGTGAAATGCCGCATCTACTGCCTCCTCGTGAGATCGTTGTAATAGCGCCTCCCTGTTTCAATTAAAATTAAAATACTTTTTAGAAAACATATAAAAACTTTAAAGTACTAGTAGTTGATTTATTTATTTATTTTATTTAACTTGAAAGTAGCGGAAAATATTGTATATTGAATTAGATCATTCAATTAAATTAACTCAATTTTACGCTGTATCCCGCACACAGCAGGGTAGGCACAAAGAACCTAGTGTTAAGACACTCCGTTCCCCACTTTTCACCGAGTTCTGGAGGCATTACGCAATGCCTCCAGAACTCTCCACTTAAGTGGCGGAACTCAACGCCGCGCTTTGCCTCGACACCAGAGCGAAGAAATGAAAATATAAATAAATATTTCATTTCGTCGAGTGGGGATCGAACACAAAACCAGTCGATTTTACAGTCACATTTTAGCTTTTGCGCCACGACAACTCCTACTTAGTTACATTTGAAAACAAGGCAGAGATTTCAGGCAAAAAACTAGTACTAAATGAAACTAAATCGAAGCTCACCTAGTCCTCTCCCGCTCTCTACTAAACGACATATCGTTCAGCCTGTCCCTCTCGTCCTGTAGCGACTCCTCTCCAGCCCCCCCAACACCTCCAGCACCCCCCGACAAGTACCCCCGAGAACATATACGGGACAACACTAGTCTGTTCATACTATGTTCTGTGCCTTTTTCCAAAATTATCTGAAAAAATGTTTCATAATAAGATTACAAAAAAAGATAGATAACATACTATTCTTTCACTTGTTAGCTTGGTATATTATAATATATAGTTTTCAATTACTATAATTTCTACTTATTAGTAAAATCGATGATTCAATATTATTTAACATACGTGTTAATGCGTGTAAGGTGATATTGCGTGTTGAGTGGGAGAACCCAACTCTTCGCTTTATCTTGCTACCAGAGCGAGGAAATCAAAATATTCGATTCTCCCGAATGGTAACACCTTTTTTTTTTCAATTTCACGCTGTATCCCGCACACAGCAGGGTAGGCAGTGGGAGTCTAGTGTTAAAACACTCCGTTCCCCACTTTCTGCCGAATTCTGGAGGCATTGCATGTTGAATGGCAGAACTCAACGCTGCGTTTTGCCTCGACACCAGCGCGGAGAAATGAAAATATAATTTTAAATAAATATTTCATCTCTCCGAGTGGAGTCGAACCCACAACCAGCCGGTTTTACAGTCACAGTATAATCAGATGCTGTCCCACGACGGCCATAATTTGATTTAATTGTAATCAAAATTTTATTTCTAATGACTAACTGTAACATAATAAAGACTAACTTTAAATATCTTTAGATGAATTAGAGCTTTTGTCATAATTTAATGTTTGTAAAATAGGTATCACCTTTTCTTTTTTATAGTAATAATTGTTATTAGCGACGAGCGCTCGGACGGTTTCTAAGTGACACGGATTCCAATCTCGCTACATTTATTTAACTTCACTCTGTAAGGTTAGGTAGAGGGAACATGGGAACCTAGTGTAAAGACACTCTGTTTTCTACTTTTCAATACAACTATCGCGTTTACAGTCACACGCTTGTGCCCCTGCATCAAGACGGGTCACGCTATGTTCATAATTCTCATAAACACTAAATATTATTCTTAATGAATAACACTTAAGAATGATAAAATTATGTTTTATTTATCATTATTCATTCGGCGATTCGAATGTGCTTAAAAAGTGTCAAAGTTTGTGTAAAAGCATATTTGAATAAAGAATAATTTGAGTTTGAATACACAAACCTCAAAAAATCTCAAAGTGTCCAAAGTTAGATGATAATCGCCAGTTAAGCAGGCGTCCACCAGCGAGCGGAGCAGCGGCCACTCACTAGTGCCCTCCGTGCCCGCTTCCCCCACCAGCCAGAGGGAGAATTCTATGGAAAAAATGTATAGAAAATATTAGTAAGTACAAAAGTCCTCTAATAAAACATTTTAAAAATATTCATATGCATACAAAAATGCATTTATATTTTACATTTCAAATCTCGCGCCCTTTGGTCTGCAGTAATGACATGTGACCCCACATCGACACTCGTAAACACACATATATACATGTGAATATAACAACAATAACAATAAGTTAAGTTAAGGATATTATTTTTTAGGATTTAACCACAAATGCAGTCAGATTTTTTTCTGAACTAGTGCTACCAGTAGAAGCTAGTTACCAAATTTCATAATTCTAGGTTAACCAGAAGTACACTAATAATTTTGATTCCTTTTATAGTGTAGAAATATGTGATTTTTGCTATTTAAGACTATTATTTTATAGGATTTAACCACAAGTGTATAGTACGGGACCCTAATAAAAATTAGCATTTTGTTTATTTATTTTTTTTTACGTCGTTAATGACACAGTGAAATGGCTTGCCTAATGTTTTTTTGTTATTTATTTTAATTTTTTACAGATTGTTTCAAGATTTTTCGTACCGATCAGGGATACAGCCGGATTGAATTTTATTGGTTGTAGAGTAGTCCCCTCATGTGAATAATGTCAGTGATTCCTCTCAGTGGCTGAAACTCTGACTTATAGAGCTTAGCAGAGGCTTCATAATTACGAAAAAAACGATCAATGAAATGGTCAGTTTTGGTATGCGTGTACGCGATAGCGTCTCCTTATATGAAATAAGTTGGTCAGCCGGCTCTCAGAGGTTGCATTTCTAGGTATAATGCTCAGTATTAATGCGAAAAAAAAAACGATAAGAGAAATGGTCAATATCAATTCTAAATAAAGAGTTCCCACAAGTAAAACGAGTTGATCTGCCAACTCTTAGTGGTTACATTTCTGAGCTATCCTAGTTTAAACACAATATATAATTTGTAAAGAAAGTAAAAAAAAACATCGAAACCTTGCATAATGCGCGAGTTTTTCAAGTGGATGCCAGGCGCTGTAGTATGTATCTAGTTTTTGTTCACATATGTAAAACGAAGGTCAGGAACATCTAATATGGAGCACTTATAGACCAACTAAAGTATAAGAAATAAAGACATGGTGCCTTAAGAAAAATTATTCAGTCTGATGAGTATTATTGATAGACCTATTAGAGTCGAGGGGTCAGGAATATCTGATGTGGCAGCTAAACTAAAAAAGTAATAGAATAGCTTAACTATTATAATCAAGTATATGGTTCTTTAACAGAAATTGTTCAGCCTGATGAGATGATTGGCATATTGACACATTGATTGATATGAGGAACATATAATGTGGGACTCTAATAGATCAGCTGAACTATAAGAATTAAGGATATGTTCCCTTAGCAAAATTTTTTATATTAAGCTCAAAGATCAAGAACATCTCATGTGGAACTCTAATACACTAGGTAAACTATAAGAATTAGGAGCATGGTTCCTTCACAAAAATTGTTCAATTTGGTGAGTATTCTTGATTGGCCTATTAAGCTCGAGGATCAAGGCCATCTTATGTGAAACTCAAAAATATGCCCCAAAATAAAATAAAAATATGTAATGGTGCCTGAGCTGTGTTGCCTTAGCAGTGTTGGGTATTTTTACTGCAAAGTAAACCAATATTTTTTTTATTTAACTTCACACTTTATCCCTCCAGTATCATCGAAATGCTGTTTTTGAAGGTCAACCGAGGTCTACCTCTGCCTCTCTTATCACTCACTCTGGCTTCACAAATCTTTTTTTTGCCATTCTGTCTTCATGAACTCTCTTTTGGTGCACCAAACCTGTGTGGACGTTCTTCTTCATTCTCACTGTGACATTCTCGCTAGCAATGAAATTTCTCAATGAAGTTTCAAACCCACACTACCAGAAGGCAAGATACAGTCAGCTCATTCTGCGGGAATCCAGGGCAGTACGTGAGGATATTAAGAAATCGTTGGCGGTAGTCTGATATAATAATTATGTCAACTGACAGACGAATGCCACCTCAGTCTACCCGTAATCACGGACTACTGCAAAGTGTTCGAAACGTCGGGTTTCCAAAAATATATAATCCTAAATATACGCGATTAATCCGGTTAAAATAGTTTTTTAAAATGTGTAATAATCGTGAAAATCAAAGAACTTTTTATGACAAAAAATTGTTATTCATAAGAGATATACTAACGCAAAGTTTTCTGTAGACCGTTTCAAGGTTTACAATACTAAGTAGGGGAGAGGGGGGCACATTTGAACCATTTTTAAACTTTGTGTCATATCTAAAAATTGTACAGTTTTTGACTTCTTTACTATTTCACAATGCTTAGTTTAACTATTGTGCCACAAAATCGTATCATCATATGTAGAAAAATATATAAGTTAAAGGTGCAATATCAACTTTAGTAGCAGTAGTCAAATGTTCAAAGCTGCCTCCCTTCCGGGGTAGCTTTGAACATATATGGGGCAGTTTTGAACTATCATCGAATTCAATGAAATTAAAAGGCTTATCAAACTTTTAAGTAATTTTATTAATAAACTTAACATTAGAAACGATGGAGATGAAATATCGGTACCATGTTAACTTAAAAAAATATATATACCTGGTTTAATATTGAGATTGTACTAGTAC